>JAMZAV010011047.1:0-21267 GCA_024449915.1 Sweltsa coloradensis | reverse complement strand
TGTCTAGGGTACCGGCGACTCCCGATGTAACGGGCGGCTTACTAGGTACCCGGCGACTCCACCGAGTGTAAACCCCGGGTTACGGCCTGACTAGGGTACCGCGACTCCACGGTGTAACGGGAGGCGTATAGGGTACCCGCGACTCCACGGAGTGTAACGGGACGCTGTACTAGGGTACCTGGCGACTCCACCGAGTGTAACGGAAAAGTCCACAAAGTTTCGGGGAAATTTGGGTCATTTTAAAAAAAAACATGTGAAAGATGGGACGATGACAGACAGGACAGATGGTGAAAGCCCACCTATTTTAATTAATACAATTTAAATAGAAAAAAATTTTGGGAGTGTGCAACTCCCATCAGTTTTCAACGTAGCTACTTAAACCTCCGAATCTAACATAAGGCCTACATTAAACTACTAGTCATATTCGAACCTCAAGTAGGCTTACCAATATAGAAAAACATAGGCCTATTCAAGTTGTCAGATAAAAAAAAACATCCTACATACATTCGCAATTTTACTTAAATGATACACACCTGCACTGTGGCGTTTTTTGACCTCAATAACAGGTGGGGCAATTCCCAAGAACCAGGTGGCTCGGAATAGCTGCTGGGGTGAATGCCGAACGGTGAAATATGCAGTTTAAACAGCCTACTTTTTTAATTCACGAGTGAGTTCTCATTTTATTTGGGTTTCGGGATAATTTCTAGAGCAAATTTAAAAAAATTTTTTTGTATTTTTGTACGATTTTATGTACCGTGACCACCCACCGTGACACAAAAATTTGCCAGCTGGCTAGCCCTAGCCCTTCAAAGGCCTAGGGTACATAATTATGCCTACTGAAAAGTTTTGGGAATTTAGGCCTAAAGGCTACCAGAAAGATTGACTTGGCTTACCTGACGGATCTCGCTCTAGCCAAGGGGCCCAAGTAGTTTAATTTTGGAGTCCTATACATGAAAATAAACCCCCAAATTATTTACGAGAAAATCTAAGATATGAAAATAGGGCCTACTAATTAAAAAAAAAAAAAAATTACATGTTTCATCGAAGGGACGTCGCGGTCCTTACTAGGCGATTGGGTTTGAATTCAGAACTTGCTTGCACATGCATAAAGCAAGAATCAGTAAAACTTTCCCCTCCAACATATAATATGATCACTTACATCTCTACTAACTCGGGCTTCTTCCACTAATTCTTGCTTTTCTTCTTTTTAATTGTTCTTTTAGCTCTCTAGTGTCGTTTTCCATTTTCCCGCGCGTGAGAATGGCGAAAACGCTCGCAGCGCTCCTGGCGGTGAACTGTATACGGCACCCCATAGAGTATAAATAATTAATATCTAAATTATTCTTACGTTACATATCACTATCGTTTTTTAAATATCAATTTTTTAGGGCTTATCGGTTTGAGGTTAGATTCTTAATTTTAGTTTCGTAAAGAATTCTATAAACCAAAATACATTTTTCAGTATTCTTGATACATTTAAAACTTTGTTTGTTCCCTCATTCTTTCCATGTATCGGGAACAATAACGACAACAAAATAGCTTCTCACACGACTTTTCTTTTTTGACCGACATTTTAATTCACTTGATTGATCCAAAATTATATCTTTGATGGAGCAAAAAAATTAAAACCCAAACTGCTACACTCTCACAGTAATTTTATTTTTGCCATGAGCTTTCTATAGAAGTTTAAGAAAATAAAATGAGTCACTGGGAAGAAGAAGGGCGTTGCTCGACTGACGCCCATTTAGCGAGATCGTTTCATTTGAAAGTGGCGCCGAGCTGATCCATTGCAAATATGACCTTTAGGTCTATTCGTTGGACACCTGCTCGACTTTGCTCTAAGATCACTTTAGAGTAGGTTGAATTTAGGCCACACCCCCGGGTCGAGGAAGTTAGATCACATTACTCTTGTGTTTTGAGACGAACGCAAATTTGGGGCGAAAAATCGACTCTAATCTGCTCTTTCAAAAAATATCAATCCAAAAAGAAAAATTTCGTTCGCATTTATTGGCCCCCCAAAATATTATTCACACTTCAGCAAACGAGGAAGCCATTTTTATTTAAATCAACTTTCTCTAACCGCTCCCCCTAAAATGTCAGAGCACGAAAATCATGATCTTTCTGCTCTAGATCAAGATGCTCGAGTCCAAAAAACGCAATTCGAGAAAGTGATCTAGTGAAACGAACGGCTATTTCGTTATCCGAACAGATCTGAGCAGTTTGAGCAGGTCCAACGAACAGACCTTTAGATCGCGCTACATCTTACCCTGGTTAACATTGACCTCTAAATACTTAGTGAACGTCCGAATGCAATACTGTAACCTTGAAGACGACATGGGCCTAAAGCGATGGGCGAAAAGGCCTAATCCAATGGGCCTTGGGGGGGTCCCTCGATTGTATTTGCGATTCCATTGCGATTGCACCGCCGTCTAGATGTTTTTGGCTATCCTCTTTTTAGGTATGTTGACTAGTAGACCCACATTGGAGGCATTATCTTGAGCCCACTCGTTTCAACTCACTTATCGTTCCCAGTCGCATTATCGATTCTAGTCGTTCAAAAAAAGCCCAATCGGTAGTTATGGGGGCAAGTCCACGAGTCGATTGGTGAAATTGGAACAATTTTTTATTCTCGTTTCAAACCACGAGATATTGTTGGTGAGTTGGATGATTTTGGTCGATTTGAGTCACTTTTTATTATTATTTATTGGGTTTCTATAAAGCAGTTTACATGTAAAATGCTTGATGGGCCACCTCGGATTTTTTATACGAAAATAAATAGTATTTACTTATACGAGGTGCATATAGATGTAAATTACTTTCAATAAATATTGGACGAAGGTTTTAAAAGTGTAAAAAGTGCCGTTATTGCAAACACAAAGCTTTTACACAAGATATTTTATCAATCTGTACAAGTATAGGCTAGTAACTATTCGATATTGCTAGCCAAACGGTTAGCGCGCGTGACTTTTACACGAGGGGGGCTCTCCCTCGTCGGATAACCTTTTTTTACCTACCCTATTATCCTATTATCCCTATTACCATATTATCTGAGATCGCTAAGATTTTTATAATCATGTTTTACAAATTACTCTAAATTGTGAAGGCCTTCATCACTCCGCATTCCACAGCCGAGTTGAGCTTATCGTTACAGAAATTGAAACATGAATTAAGGGCGACGGTCGTTCGCCCGCAGCCAAGCGCACGCGACTGCTAGTAGGCGATGATAACTCGACCCTGTTTACTCCTACCCGAGTTGGGAAGTTTTTCAGCAGAGTGTCTATTCGCACCCACTGAGGTGTGCAGAGGGGGTTTTATGCTATTTTTACCTATGTTCTTCGCATGCTCTGGTGTGGCCAACATTTAATGGACAGTACATCCGAAATCCTTTCCGTTACAAAACTACTTTCGTTAGGTTAGCCGAACTTTCCGCTGGCTACAGTGCGCCGCGCTAAAGTGTATTTATCGTTGAGATACAAAGTGACCATTTTGGTGGCGAGGCGGGTAGGGTCGTTCCCGTTCATTGTCTGCGTATCGCTAGCCGAGCTAAGGGATGGAATATCAATTACTGAGGTCCATGTAAACACACAGTATTATTTGTTACAAAAACATGAACCCGAATTCGACTGTCAGTCATGGTAATTGGTAAATGTTTTAAATTCTAGTCAGGGTAGTAGCGTGTGGGGTTAGGCTTAGCACCTTCGGAATTGGGTAGCTACCACGCAGACAATGGACGGGGCGACCACCCCGCCTCGCCAACTCACTGGTCACTTTGTATCTCAAGGATAAATACACTTTAGTTCTAGGATATAACAGTGGCGGCGCTACGGGGGTGCATGGGGGGGCAATTGCCCCCCCCAAAATATGGCCTGCCCCCCCGCTTGCCCCCCCAGTCGTAGTACACTGTTCTAAATTAATGTATACGATTGCATTTTATAATAAATTGTTCCTACCGTAATTCCAGTAATGCTTATAATTATAAAAGAAGCGGACTGTTCCAGAACGAGTTTTTTGTTTTGTTTTGCACTGTAACATTACTAAAATTAAATCATCAAATCACAAATTAAATTACAACAAACTGTAATATTGGTTTATTTCAGCACCAAGTGTTTATACTTCATTAAAAAAACGGTAATCGCCACAGTTGCCATTTTCAGTTAATTATCAATGACGCACACACTAACTGTAGTATGGTAAATTTTTTTCGACTTACCCGGCGAAAGAGCCTCCGGCGGCTGGGGCTTCGCCCCCCACGACCCCAGCTGCCCGCACCCCCCGCTCGCATTGCCCCCCCACTTTATTACCTTGCCCATCTCTGCCCCCCATGATTTTTGTTCTGGCGCCGCCAATGGGATATAATCGAAAAAAGCGCACCCGAATCCTTTCCGTTAGGTGTATAAAAAGTTGTGTAGAAAAAACGCGCCACCTTCAGGTTATCATTTCACGTCGGTGCAAATAGAATATTAAATGTTGGACACACCCGCGCATGCGCAGAACATAGAGAAAATAGCATAAAACCTCCTCGGCGCACCAGTGAGTGCAAATATCCACAGCCGGTTTTCAGCCATCTGCACTCGCCGTCCCGAATAGATTTACAATTCTTGAACTGGTATATGGACATGAATGTGGTCCATGACATATACCAAAAAAAAATTCAACCCGATCGATGACCGGTTCTGTGTTAAACAGTGCGTGAAAAATCGACGAAAATCTTCCGGATGGCTGGAGTGGTTGGTTGGTTGGGGGGGGGGGGGGGGGATTCTGCCAGAGAGAAATAAGAGCCTACACGAGGAAAACGGTACATCTTAGAACTATGAAACTTGGAACCACACTTTAGGATGTACCTCAGGTCACATACTTCGCCGAGACCTCGAAGCAATTATTCCACCACAACACCCCCTAAAGTCATCCCCCAAAATTGGAATAATTTCATAGCTCTAACCCAAAATTGAATTTTTAATCACATTAGTTATTAAAATTTTGTTCTAATGTGTTTTCAACCAATCGGCCTATTTTCATTAACCCTAAACCCACATTTGGCAACCTTCCATCCCAATAAGCTAGCCTTCCGATATTATTTTCAAATTGATTTCCAAGCATTCACCATGAAAGCACCCTGAGTTATCAATCATAAAATTTGATATGATGGTAATAATAATATGAAAAATAACGCCGAGAGGCAAGCGAATATTCACAACAATACCCTTAAAATTGGAATATTTCATAGCTCTAACCTAAAATTGATGTTTTTATTCAAAATTAGTTATTTAAAATTATGTTTAATGTGGTTTAACATAATCGGCCTATTTTCTCATTTTCTGAACTACATTTTTCAATCCCCATCCCTTATAGTTTATATTATTCTACCTTGATTTCAAACATTCACCATAAGGCACTAATGAGTTATCAGCATGAAATTTGATATGATGGGACATAATCATATGAAAAATAATCCGCCCGAGAGGCAAGCGATATTCCACCCCAACACCCCCAAAACATTCCCTAAAATTGGAATAATTCATAGCTCTAACCAAAAATATAATTTATATTCAATTAATCAGTTAATTATGTTTTAGTGGTTTTAAACCCAATCGGCCTATTCTATTTCTAAACCACATTTTTTCAACCCCATCCCCTATATTTTATATTATGTTTACCTGATTTCCAGCATCACCCATGAAGCACCGAATGGTTCATCAGCTGAATTTGGCCTGATGCGTACATAATAACATGAAACATAATAAAATCCGCCAGGAGTAGGCGATATTTCATCCCACTTTGTCCCTACCACCCTTAACTTTGTCAAAACGTTAGGTCGTATTTAATAACAATTTTTTTACAAACTTAAAATTCATAAAAAAATTACTGGCCATTGACTTTTTAGGAGTCCTCGTACAAATCAATGGGGAAGTAATTTTTTTTATGATTTTGTGTTTAAAGTTTTACTTTTTTTTACACGAAAAGGTTGGTGTGACTTGGCGCTCGTCAACAGGCGAATGATCTTACTTCTTTTCAATGCGAAACTAGGGAGAAATAAGTAAAGCTTGTTGTCAATTCTATATCTCACAGCATTCACAGCCGAAGACTTGGCCAAGGAGAGCTGGCTGCCGGTTTTTACAAATTTGTAATGTTAATTTTTTTGGTCTATACTTCTAGCACACTATTAAACGATGTGATTGCATCATTAAACTAGGGAAAAATAAGGAATAACATCCCATAATTATTAAAAAAATAAAGTGAAAGTTGCGGGAATGCGAACCCGAATCGTTTGGCTAAAAGCCAGAACACTCACTTTGCCAGCTGATTACAATTAAACGCACATTGATTCTCATAGCGGAATGACTATAAAAAAACGTTTTTGCCGGTGTTCCTTTAAACGTTAACAAGCTCAATGAAAGATATGTAGGCAGAATGCCAACGCTTGCAATCTTCCAGTTACGAAACTGAATGTAACAACATATTTTTCTATTGTGTCACATATAATGGATTGTTGTGGGAACAGTTTCAAACGATAAAATCATGTCACCCGTTATCTAAAACTATTCACTTGTGAATCGGTGGGAACTCAAGAGCAAGACTACCAAACAAGTCCACATTTTTTGCAGGTGACTAGATTATGACTGACTAACCTTCTCGACTCGAAAACTATGTGCTCAAACTTGGACTCAGTGGTCATTATGGGTCAGTCAGGATGCCTAGAATAGTGTTACTGCAGTATTACCAAAATAAACTGAAAAACACAGGCCAGTGACGCAGCGTGAAAGAATCTATTATGTTTAGTTATTTTGAAATCTGTCGCTGATTAGGGACGTCGGAAATGGCGGACGGCCAAACTTCACGCCAAACTTCACATCTCAATATTTGCCAGGTATGCATCTGATATCCACGTAAGTCAGTCCAGCTCAGAGGGTGAAACCATGTTAAACTGCAGCGCCCTTCTTCCATACCCCCCAAACAGACGGGCGTACTGTGCCCACAGGCCCATTACGTGCCGAACAAGGCCTATATCTCTATGTTATTTATGTGAAAAGAGATAAAGTAAAAAATAAAAATGCGAATTCACCCCCAAAAAAAGAAAATTACGGAAGAAGGGCATAACTTTTTTTTGCTTTTTTGTAGGGGGGATATGTTAGTGACCTCTGGATTTCAACTATTTAGAATTGTGCACTAACATTATCTGAATTATACCCCAAAAATAAGAAACCCAAATTAACTTAAATTTTTAAAAAGTTTTTCTCATTTATCTAAAAAATATGCTTTCTGACTTACGCATTTCTTATTCCATTATTTGGGATGCTGCGCGCCTTCTGTTCCTGAGTTGGTTCTTGGAGATTGAAGATGTGTTTGTGATATTGTGATCACGGTTTATCGAATTACGACTAATCGAGTCCGAAGCATTTTGATGTTTATAATTAACTTCCGAGATTAAAGTGTTCAACTTTTGAAACTTGATACTGTATTAATCTTATTCGTAAATTAGTTCACCAGTACATCTCTTTTATACATTCCTATATCTTGTCCTGCTCGAGACCTAAAACTGTAATTAAAATGCTGCGTTAGCAGAGGCGGAGGGGGGGGGGTAGTACGAAAAGTACTTTCGTTGGCCCCAAAGGGGTCTGGGCGAAGCCCCAGCCCCCGGGAGGCGAAAATTTTTTCGCTTCATTTCACTCTCAAGACGGCTTTAAAGCAATCTGAGGTATATTTTTTGGGAAGGATAATGAAGTGACCTAGTCTTAAATATTGTGGTCATACCTCAGATAATATCGCAATTTGAATTTGAAAACAGTACAACACATTCAATGAGAACAGGCGCCCGAAGTAGGCCTAGGCTATAAAAATTACCCGGGTATGAATCAAGGGCGTCCGCAGGAATTTTGTTGGGGGGTTTGTAAATTTAAAATTTTATACTTTCGTGGGACATGTTTGGGGGGGCGACCCCCCCAATAATAGCGCCGCAGGCGAATTTTTTTTAAAATCGGGTTTTAGAGTGCGTTTGGTGCGTTTTAGAAACCCAAAATTTAATGTAATTATTTGGCAGTCAATACTCAAAACAAAACCGCCAAATGGAATTGAAACGCTAACGTCCTGACGAGATTAATAAAGATTTTAGTATAATGTATAGAAAAAACGTTATTCATCAGTTCTTGTGATGGGTTACATACACTCTTATTAACACGGTAAAATGTCCAAAAAATCGTTGAATATTAATGTAAATAGTTATATTATCGACCTTTATTAATATTTTTAAAAAAATTGTTTTATAGAGGATTCTAGGGTGGACGCCCTTAGTATGTTTGGGTAAAGTCTGACCTTGTATAAATAAATAATAAATAATGGGGGAGGCCCCCATCCCCCAAGGTAATGCGGGTCCGGAGCGCACTGCACGCCAGTAATTTTTTCGATTCCTATACAGATTGGAGTATTTAACGAGTTTTAGTCAAAAAATAGTGCGACTGGACTATTATTCTATTAGAAATTCACATGGTCTACTCCAGATATTCACCCGGGTTACCACCCCTGGTTACGGCGGTGAAGGAGAATATAAATTCTTATCGTCTAATTTTCCAACATAATTACATGCGGAGTTTCAATACCATTTTTTTTAAATGAGAGGTATGGAAAAACTTAGAAGTGAATAAAAACACTTTGTAGCGTTATCAAAAATGCGTTTCTTTGGAAAATCAGCTGTTACACACCATATTTTTACGTGGTACCGGTAACCAAAAGTAATACTACTACTACTACTAATAATAATAATAATAATAAAATAATAATAATAATAATAATAATAATAATAATAATAATAATAATAATTATCTTAATAATAATAAATAGGAAGCTTCGCAAACGCTTTTTCAGGCGCGTTGAGGTATGAGCGTAATTTTTTAACAAAAAAACGTAAAATTGCGATTTTCATGAGAAATAATTTTTCGATTGCGCTCAAATTTCACATGAATATATTAATTCATAGAATTAAGGTTGCGTAAAAAAATAATTAGAATCGGATAAAGAATGTGGGTGTTGTAAGTCGGGGAAGTGTTTTTTAAAAAAGAAAAAGTGTAAAATTGCAATTTCATTAAAAAATAATTTTTTTAATTGCACTTAAATTTCACACGAATATATTAATTAATAAAATCGGTTCTGTAAAAAAAATCATTACAATCGGATAAAGCATGTCGGTGTTGTAAGTCGAAAAAAATGTTTAAAACTCGAAAAAATCGTAAAATTGGGGATTTTCATGAGAAATAATATTTCGATTGCGCTAAAAAAGTGGCAGTTCTAAGTTCAGAGATTTCAAAGGCCTCCAGGAAATTTCATCGCAATTGGATTTTTAGCAAAATATTTTCTGAATTTTGTATTTGTTGAATGTAACAACAAGGATAAACATAAATAGGACGATACATCATAATAGTCCTGATATCATTTTAACAGATATATAAAAAGGCAAACATTTATTATTGATGAAGCAATTTTCCCCTAAGCCAAAATATTGAAACAACGCGGGACCTGAAATTTTTTACCATAGTATGGCTCTGCTAGTCATAAAAGGCGAGGAAGAGCGTATAGGTCCACCTCGCAAGACATCAGTTAGCAAGTAGGGGAGTATAATAATCCCTGACACTAGAGGCGAGCTGCGGGCGTCGCGATGACATTTCATTTCCTTTGACGACCCCCCCCCCCCCCCCATTAAGACGACGACAATGACTACACGAACGATGACAAAGGCAATGACGACCACCCACGCGAGAACCCTTTCTCCCTGTCCCCTAGGCTAGAGTGCGCATTATGTACTATCCACAACCTAGTCAAAACACCTGAAGGGGTCATACATTGCACCCTAAAACAGGTTTTCCTTGAAAAAAATTATGTAGGCTAGGCCTATAAACAAATTTATGGCGACCCGCCACCCCCCTCTCCATCACCCCCTCAGCACATACTCATTAGAAATTGCTGCTATGGTGTCACAAAATATTTGCTGTTGAAAACGTAAAATGTAAATTTTTTAGAAAATTCTTAGGTGTCTTTTCATAGCGTTTTGCATATGAATTTTGAGATTATTCTTGATACCTTTAAGTGATTTTCTGACAAATAAAACATTTTTAAAAATAATTTAAGTATTATTTCAGTTTTTTTGGGGGCCCGCGAACTTTTTCCGTTATTTTATATAATATGAGTGAATTGCTGTTTTATTTGAAATTTTCATAAAAAAGTGATCCTTTTTATCGGGGCCCCCGTTTTTGCGGGGTTTGCGGGGTCCGCCGCCAGTGAATATATTGACTATTCCCCACAACCCTTACTCTGCCATTAGTAATCGTAAAAATTAATACCGACAGACTGAGTGGCAAATAACGATAGGCCCCTGTAGGCCACCCAAGGGTACATCCAACATTTACATTGTCTTAAACCCTTTTTGTTTTATATGAATATTCGATGACTGTGATGTGCTCGTTTAAAACCCTTTGCAATTTAAGACAAATAAATTTTCATTTAAAAACTTTATATGTTAGGGTTGGGTTGGGGGCCCCTAGGGGCCCCCAACCGGGGGGGCCCCGTACGGGATTCCGTAGTTCCGTACCTGCCAGTCCGCCTCTGGCTGTTAGGGTAACTTATATTGACGTGGAATAAATGAATTTAGAAATTATTTGTAGTAAGAAGTTAGAAAACACCTTGTTTTGGGCGAGAGTTCCTGTATTAATTCTTGGCTGTTGGGCAAGTAACCAACGACGATGTCGTCTGAAACTTGACGTTTCCAACTGAATGCACTTGAACTTGTTTGAAGGTCTTGCACTTACTTGACTTGTTCGCCCTCGCTGCTCTGCATCTGTCGCAGCTTCATCACCAGCACACGGATGATGTTTAGGAGGAAGAGGAAGTTCAGCTGAAAAAAGTGAATCGTTATTTCACAAAGCAATCAAGGAAGCATGTATTGTATCACACTTAACATTTTCCGTATGAATACACAACCAATGCCTAGCTCAGGATTGCAGGAATCTGGACTCTACTCGAAGTCCCCCAGTTTATAGACTCTCGCGCGAAGAATGTGTGCTACCTATGTATGCTATGCCACCTATACGAATGTCTAGTTTTCTTAAATCGTTCACAATCCAGTTGGATAGCATAAAAAATATCAGATAATTGTCAGTTTAGAATTCGAAGATTATGACTTTGATGTGACATAAAATCATAAGAATATGAATTGAAAGCAAATTTTAAACGTGGCCTGAAGTATAATTGGAACGAGTGATCGGAGCGAATGAGTATCTATGGCAAGTTTTTGGCACTTCGTTGTTGTATGTGTGTATGTGTGGATGTGTGTATGTGTGAGTACTCGGTAACATTTCCTTTCATCCCCCCAAAGTCCATTCATGCACTTCATTCGGCTCAAGATGTTCTGCATCCTTTTTTTATGCTCCTCAAATCAAATCCAATTTAATAAAGCTCTTCAAAATATTATTTTTGCAATATAATATTGTAAATTGGAGAGGCACGATAACATTTTTAAATTTGTGTTATAGTTATCAACATTCATGGTGGTAACATTGTGGTGAAAAAGTATGTCTTTCCCAAATCAAACTTTTATTTTAAAAAAGTATTAAATTGTTAATTTTAATTTTTTGAAGGTTGGATTCATGCAAATTTGCTGTCCATGTTAACAGCACTCTTAATTTATCTACTAGTCCTTGACGTTTATATGAATTTTCGTCATAATGGGAGAAGTAGTTTGGCTCCTACGCGTCGAACACACAGACATGCATACGAAGTCTACATACACACATTATCAATTCGAAGTGCCAAAAATTTGCCATAGAGACTTCGTTTGCTCCGCTCACTCGTCCGATGATAAGGGTTCGAGTTTTTTTTTTTTTTACTAGGAAAACGTCAAAGTCTTTGTTGGACGAGTGAACGAGAACCCGGGTAAATAAAAAAACCACGTTTCTCACATCTGCTGTGAGTGTGTCACTAAGTCGAGACTTGTCTGCCACTGATGCGTTAGCTTTATCGCTATGCAAACGGACGCGGGCGACAAAAAAAAACGTATCACATCGCCAACGCCAAAGTATTATAGCTATAAAGAATCTAAAATATGTGTTGGAAAGCTCAATTAAGTATCTTAATTTCGTACTGATATGTTCTGCATCCATTTTGTATGCTCCTCAAATCAAACCCAATTTAGTAAAGCTCTGCAAAACACGATTTTTTTCGGAAATTAATTTTTTGTAAGATGGCAGGGCAAGATGTAATTCTGAAATTTTGTCAACATTTCATGAATTAACATTGGTGAGAAAGGGTATTTTTTCCAAAGAAAAAATAAAGTAGTAATTTGTTTAATTTTAATTTTTTGTAGGTTGGATTCCTACGAATTTTGCTGTCCATGGTAACAGCACTACTATCTATTGGTCCTTGACGTTGGTGTGCAATTTCGGCAAAATCGGACAAGTAGTTTGGCCCCTACGCATCGAACACACAGACACACATAAACACGACGAAGTGACGAATTCTTGCCATAGAGGACTCCGTTCGCTCCGCTCACTCGTCCAACTTCCATTTTAGAAACAAAAAAGGCCGCCCCGACCGGGATGAAGAAGGGAGGAGGGGAAACCTGTTACCAGCACGTAGCCCACTACTGTCGAAAAGTACCAAGTGGACCAACGAGTTTACGTCCCATCCGAAAGGACGGTGTAACCTTGATTATATAGGTTCCCCCACTAACCCGGACTGCCGAGCAGACGTCATGGAGAACGAAGCCGACACACTAGCTTTCGAACCCTCGTCTACTCTAGCCAGCGGTATACGTGTATTTCAGGGCAGAGCGTTGACCCACTATACCCCTTACCTCGCCCTAAGATTCTTCGGTGAGTCGGCACCGGTTAAACGACCGCGGCTAAACCGCTGGTTGGTATAAGGGTGTGTCAACTGTGAGGTGCCATAATGCGCCACTCAATGCTATGATAGGCTTGGGAGGAAAGACCTATACTGGATCCAGCCTTAGGTACATAGAGGGAGGAAATTAAATTTACCTGCCGCATACTTAACATGGCTCGCTTACTCGTTTACAACGACTTTGGCGTTTTCCGAGTTTTAAAGCCAACTATGACACTCAACTCAAACGGGCAAGCCTCTGTATTTTTATGTCTGTGAGCTAAAAAATGGTCGAACCACTGAACCTATTGCGCTGAAAATTTTAACATACTTCCAGAAACGAATTTTTTGGTTCTATTAATATTTTCAGTAAATTTGTTACGATTCAAATGTACAAGAAATAATAAATCGAAAATGGCTGAACATATGTAGCATTTAATACAACGATAACGTCGTTTGATCTTCATTTTATCAAATCGGTTGCAAAAGTGCACCGATTCTGTTTTCTATTATATTTTATGTAATTCGGCGTTATATTTATAAATTATGAAGCCTGAATTAGACGGTTCAAAGTTTCGTTTAAGATTCCTCTAATTCAAGGACAAAACTCAATCAAAATGTGAAAAGATAATAAAATACAACAATATCTCCCACAAATTGATTATATTTTGTCCTTGGATTCGAGGAACCTTGAACAAAACATTGAATATAACATAATTTAACCCAACAAACAAAAACCCCCAACATAAAATACTATGATATTAGAATTGGACAAATTAATTGAATAAATACAAACCCCTTTTTCTTTGAATCAAAAATCAAACACAATGGTAAACTGAACTTCAACAAACAATGTGTTGCTGTCAATGCTGTCACACGATTGAGAAAATCGCGCGAGTTGGCTCGCGCGAGTAACTCTCTGGAGTAGGGCCTATACTTTTTTACAGGGAAAACTCACCGCCTCCCGTCAGACGGGGGAGCCAGCGAGCGCGAGCTCGCGCTCGCTACGAAAATGCCCAGCTTGTTCAACTTCTAGCAAGTCGAGTTGCCCAGGAATTATGGAATTAAATTTGGCAAATAGCGGAAAAAAATGAAACACAGCTGAATTTTTTTCCAAATATGCTGAGTTGGGTATGTAGTTTAACATACTCAAAGTCCCCCCCTGTACCGCGTGAGCTTCCTTAAATATGCCCTTGAAATGCCCCGAGAAACGTTTGTTTAGTTTTATCTCCCCAAAGGGTAGAAATTAAAAAAAAAAACTACTTCAAGCAAATATTTTTTGGGTACATTTAATTGTCTAAAAAAAAAAAGTTCCCTTTACCTATTTATCGCTATTTTCACTCCTTCCTCTCCAAAATCAAGAAAAGTTAACCACGTTTTGATAATTTCAGAAATCTGGCAACAACGCTTAAAAAAAAACAAGTTAAAAATGTCTTGCAAAACTTGGTTGTGCCCAGAGTGATTTTAGGGTGTTTTCTTAGATCAAAATGATGCTGTTCTTGGTTGTGGGTTGTGACGGGAGTATTGAATAAGGCGTGGCTATTCATTGGCGAGTGTATGCCCCAATTTCAAGTGGGATTGTAGGGGATGAAAAAATCAACTCCCATGATGCTTACATTGTCGGCTGCAGAGCTTTAAAGAAACAAAAAATGGAAAAAAATTGGCGATGTCAAACTAAAGAAACGAGTGCAGACTTTAGCAAAGTAAAAATTCTTTAAAACATTCAAGGTCATGCCCGTAGCGCTGATCCTCTGCAACTTTTTCAGCGCATATCAGTTTCCGTGAAATCGAAAGAAGGTTTAAAAAAATATTTGAGTATGAATTGTTTCCCTTTACCCATTCTCTCTTGTTTGATAAAAATGGAATGAGAAAAAACTAATAAGGCCACCTATATGTATTTCAAATTTAAAAAGAATAGGGAAATACAGTCCCAACTGGCAGTTTCTACGTAATATATGGAAGTTTGCTCTTCCATCGTTTTGTGTGGCCCGCTGGGGGAACTTACAGGATCCTTTTTACTACAAGTATTCAGAAATTAAAAAGGCCCCCCCCAACCGGAATTTTTAATTCTGAATTGTAGTAAACAATAATAAATTTACACTACGGGAGTGTTTCCCGACAAAAACAAATCGAGATACAGGATCCTGTTTGAAGTATACGTTTCTTACATCAAAAGCCACTATGGAAACAAATGTGGTATTGTTTTTTAGGGGATATTCAGAAAAAAACTTGTGATACAAAAGTATCCGAAAGATCTCGTAGATATTCCAAAAAGTTTTTCCGGATATAGAATTTCACGAGAAAAATGAACATAATTGCGGCTCAAGAGAACTTCTTGTCCAATAGTCATAATAAGAACAAGCTGATTCCTTCATTATGAAAAAGTTCTTTGAAAATGACTTTGAAGTCAAGCATGCTGATGGAGACGCTGATACTCTGATTTTTCAAACCGCTATTGACTGTTCGATGTCTGAAAAAAACTGTTTTATAGTTGGAGAGGACATAGACCAACTTGTGCTGGTTTTAACAGCAACTGCACCTGTAGAATCAGAAAATTTTTCAAAAAACGGGAAGAAGCAAGGTGGCAACTATGCTGTATTGTCACATAGTAATAAACCTCTTCTTAATTAAAGGATAAACATTTTCTTCCTACACGCTTTCTCAGGATGTGATTGTACCTCTGCTATTTTCAACAAAGGAAAATATCTTTATGCAAAATGCTGGAAAAATATAAAAAGACCTTGTGGAAGGAAGCAGCTCAAACTTTTGAATCTGAAGGGCTTACAAGAGGAAATAGCCGAAGCCGGAACAAAAACACTATTCCTTGGTCTATACGGTGCATGATCACAGAACCGTTAAAACAAACACTGTTTTAAATGTTTCAAGAAAGGTGTTGCGGTCTGGAAGAAACGTTATCTGTTTTGCCGCCTACTCAAGTCTCTGCCAAATTGCACAGCCTTCGTGTCTACCATCAGGGGGCCAATTGTGGAAAGGGAAAAAAAACTTCTTCCAAAAAAACGGGGTGGTGTTTAGAACCTTTTTTCTCCAACTCCATCAACCTTGGGGCAGCACCACAACATATCTTGGACTCACTTTTTGTGGTTGCTTGAAAGGATGCGGTGAAGCTGTGGGTGCCGAAAAAAAGGATTAAGGTGTTCAAATATTCTTGGTTATATTTGGTTTTTAAGGGCGGGGTTAACCGTTAGGTCATAATGCACCATTCTAGCCTAGGATATGGGAAGGAGGGGCCATGCTGATCAGAAAACCAGCATGAGTAAGGGGAGGAAGGGGGGTTTCTCATGTCGCGGTTTCTTTCATCGTCGTCGTCATCGTCTTTGTCATCGTTCGTTGTTTCACTGTCAACGTCGTCGGGGAGGTCGTCAAGGGAAGGGGGAGGGTGTCCCCAAAAAACCCGATTGGCATAGCTCGCTTTGTTTCGAGGTGTAAATACAACCCTCGTACTAGCTGATGTTTGCGAGGTGGACTTTTCTCTTGAATCCCCCTTGTACGATTAGCAGAGCCATGCTCTGGCCCAATTCTACCCCGAGCCCCGACGGGGGCGTGCACTGCAGTGGAGTTTCGGGGTGAAAGCGCAGGAAGGCTTGAGATAAAGGACGGAAGAGATGTCGATGACGTTCAGGGAAAAGGATATTGAACAGTTTTACCGCAATCATCGTTCGAGAAGGAAGGGAAAATGGAGAAGATGCAAGTCGCAACACCGACAGAAGTGGTCGAGATGATGACGGCAATGATAATGAACCCAGTACCGTCGATACGTTACAAGTCAAAATGAAACGTCAGATGATGAAATGGGAATCGAGGAAGCCGATGAAGAGACACATGGAGCGACCAAAAGATTAAAATTCTAACAGACTACCCTACTGGCCTATACTGGGGATACATTCACATACAGAAACGCGCCTAATTCTATACGTTAGGGTGGTGTGGGAAACTATCATACGAGAATGTATTCAATAAACACGATTATAATGCAATAAACATTTCCTGATTGTTGATTACATTTACTTTTATTGAGCAGAAGCTAAACCCTCCCCTCCCTCACGCCACCTAAATAAAACCACACCCTCTTCAATCAACTGTTGACACCTTTTTTTACCTTGTCAAAGTGTGAGAGCATGTTTATGTAAATACAATATGCATTTTAAAATCATTTTTCATAAGAATTCTTACAATTCACTATTTCCATTAAAAGTTGATTTTTAAATCTTGGATTTTAAAGGGGAAGGAGTGATCTGGTGAAAAATGGATTTTAACTTTTTTGTGGGGAAATTGAGTATGAAACATTATGTGTTTGAAACATTTTTTTCTAATTTCTACCAGTTACGAGATAAACCTAAACACACGTTTCTCGGGGTCATTTCAAGGTCATATTATAAGGAAGCTCACGCGGTACAGGTGGGGACTTTTTGTATGTTAAACAACTACCCCAAATTAGATCTTGAGAAAAAAATTAAGCTGTGTTTCATTTTTTTCCGCTATTTTTCCTTATATTCTGGGCAAGAGGTAGCGAGAGCCAATCAGAAACCCACAACCATAACACGTGGGCCAGTGAACACCAATAGGTGGCGTGTTGTTTCCTTCATTGACTGTCGTGTGACAAGGGATGGGAATAAACTCGCGCGAGCCAAACTCGCGCGATTTTCTCAATCGTGTGACAGCCCCTTAACGGTTGACGTACACTTAATCATCTAAACCAAAAACAATATCATTAAAACTTTTTAAAACGCTAAAGTCGTTGTTAGACGAGTGTATGAGCAATGTGTTGAGTACACGGTAACATTCCCTTTCCTCTTTTTACCTAAGGCTGGATCTAGGGCAGCATGGGTCTTTCCTTTATGTCTATCACAGGCTAGATAGCACATTATGACCTTACAGTTTACGCGGCCTTAAACCCAAATATAAAAATCAAAACACTAACATTTATACATATGTATATTATATATATATATAAAATGAACTAGGTTTTTCGGTTATAATGCCACGTTTATTACATTAGGCCAACGTTTTGATGAAATTTTACTCATCTTCTTCAGGGCCAATACAACTTAATATATAAAAAACGAAAAAATATATTACATTGATAAATACAGAACAAAACTGGGAAACAAAATACAACCAAATATAATCACTGCACATATGGCGAATTTAAAACAACTTTAATTTCAGGGATACATGTACAGCCACATAGGTTGGCTTTTGAAACCAATGGGGCCAACAACCAAACGCCCCCGTTAGTTCCCGCAGGGTGACTGTTGCAAGTAAATACATCGACAGTCAAGAGTGACAAGATCCATGACGAAAAACAATAAGACGGACATGTAGTGACTAACTCTTTATTTGCAACGTCAAGCTTTGCAGTGATTCTTTGAGTTGTTTTAATTCGCCATAATATGTGCAGTGATTTCTATTTTTTATATTTTGTTGTATTTTTTTTTCCCAGGGTTTTGTTCTTTATTATTAATGTAATGTGGTTTTCGTTTTTTATATATTAAGTTGTATTGGCCCTGAAGAAGATGAGTGAAAAAATTTTATCGAAAACGTTTGCCTAATGTAAATAAACGTGGCATTATAACCGAAACACCTAGTTCATTAATTTATATCGGCCCCGAAAATACCAAAAACATATCAATATATATATGTTAGATTTGAGGCTTTCGCAGTACATGATATGAAAAATATGTTTTGAGTAAAACTGCGTGTGATTGATTTATAATAAAATAATATTTTATTTCCGACGTTTCACTAGGGTTTCACCTAGCTTTATCAAGGGTTTTAAACAAAAACAAAAAGGAATAACAAAGTACAAGATGACAATAATTAAAACACAGCCATCTTTGGAAAACAGATCTAGATGATAGACAGAGAGTTGAGAGAGAGCCTCAAAATGTTAGCGGCGTATTTTATCTACTACTTTTGTCACGGGACCTTCCCCGGAGTTGGTTAAGGGGACGAGTTCATTCTCAGATGGGGTTTAGAGCATCAGCCTAAATTTCCCTAGTATGCCCACTTTTTGTTATACGAAACCCTGGAAAAATGGATGATATTCATTAATTTGGTGGGGGGCCCAAAGGAAAAGGGCCCACGAAATCGATTTCGACAACACGCGCAAACTTGTAGCGTTCAACATTTTTACCACGGATCTTTAGGAGGCTTGGAGATTGGAGGGTCCACAAAATCTCAAAAAGGGGGGATGACACCCAAATCCCCAAAGGGTTGGAAAAACCAATCATTCAACTAACTAGTTAAATTAAGACCATGGGGTGAGACCCATCACCCCCCAAATGAAACCCCCCCAAAGGGCCCTACCCGGGAAGGCCTTTTGACCAAAGAACTGCCCATCTTAGACCGCTGCAGGCGTTCCCCCCCCAAAATTTTAATGAATATCATCCGTTCCCAGGTGTTCGTATAAGAAAAGTGGACATACTAGACTATTGCAGCTGAGCTCCCCACCATCTGAGAATGAAATCGCCCCATTAACCAACCCGGGGAAGGTCCCGTGACAAAAAGTAGGGATAACATACAACGAAAAATTTGGGAGGCCTCTCCAACTCTCTGTCTAGTCATCTAGACTTTTTTCCCTAGAGGGCTGTGTTTTTAATTTTTGCTTTTTACTTGGTTATTCCTTTTTTTTTGTTTTTTCCCTTTGATAAAGTAGGTGAACCCTAGTGAAATCGGTAATAAAATATTATTTTTTATAAATATCACACGCGTTTTCCCTCAAAACATATATTTTTATACATAATATTTTTTTAAAAGGGGGGGCAATCTCCACGAAAATCAAAAAAGAGTTATTTTTTTAATTTTAATTGGTAGTTGTACGTGGTCTACACCCCAAAAAAGTTGTAAGAAAATATATATATATATATATATTTATTCATAGAAGTTTTTGAAAAATTTGCCTAAAAAAACAAACGCTAAAATCAATAACTTGTCCTTAAAGCGGGCGATTCTTAAAAAAACCCTTTTTTATTTTATATATATATATTATAAAATATTAATATATATATATTTTATATATTAAAATATGTTATTTTCACTTTACGGAAATAATCACGCTAATTGGAAATTTTAAAAAAGAAATTTTAAATTAAACTTAACGTTTCAGAAACTAGGCTTTATTTTCAAGAAGAGTTTGGGATAAAAATAAAAACAAAACACAGAACACAAAAAAAAATTAAAAAAACTTAACCAAGTGATTGACGGTCATGAAAAATTTTGGGGGAAATTTTGTTTTCTTGGGTTGAAAAGGAAAAATCCAAAGTCGTTTTTAGACGAGTGAGCGGTTATGTGTTGATACCCCGGGAAAATTTGCATTTAAGTTTATTTATATTAATATATTATATATATAATCACTGGATAGAGATAGGATCAAAAGTTACCTGAGATTAGAGGGGCTGCCCTAGTTGAACACAGATAAAAAAAAACACAAAATTATCACTAAATAGTCACGAGACGTTTTGGCCTTGCCTTTTTCGGTGTTCTGGGCTAGAAGCTGTTGCCAGGAGAGGGTTAGAGTAGGGGGGGGGGGGGGTAGAAGAAGAAGGTGGGGGGGGGGGGGGGCTAGAGGGTCTCCCAAAATGTGCAATGAGTGGTGGTGTGGTGTTTTTGTGAGTGAGCGATGAGGAGTGAGTGAGGAGTGAGTGAGCGAGTGGTGAGCGAGTGAGTGAGTGAGCGAGTGAGGTGTGAGTGATGAGTGAGGAGTGAGTGAGTATGGGGGGAAAAGGATGAGCGAGTAGCGAGTGAGTGAACGGGAGTGAGTGAGTTGACAGAGTGAGTGAGTAGAGGGCAGAGTGAGTGGTGCAAGTGTGAGGGGGGCAGAGTGAGTCAGGAGTCGTGAGTCAGTGGGGCGGTGATGAGGAGTGAGTGAGTGAGGCGTGAGGAGGGGAGTGGTGAGGGTGAGTAGAGTGATGATGGTTGTGAGTGAATGGCGTGAGGTTGAGGTATGTATGTGTACACAGGCGAGCGAGTGAGTTGGAGTGTAGTGACTGTTACACAGTACATACATCACCCCAAACCCCGCTCTTCCTCACCACCATTCACCCCATACACACCTCACTACCATCATCACCACGCCTCACTCACTCACTTTACCACCACCTCATCCTGACTACAGACTCACTAAATCACTCATTTACTCACTCACTCACACTTCACTCACTACCGTCATCTCACTCACCCCTCTGAACCCCTCACTCACTGTTCCCCTCACCCTCCCGCCCTTTTCCCCTCACTCATCCCCCCAAACCTCACTCAAACCCCCCCCCCCCCTCCCACCCCCAACCCCCCTCACCCCTCACTCCTCACCCCCCACTCGCCCCCCCACTCACTCACTCACTCATCCTCCTCCCTCCCCCCCTTACTCATCACCTCACTCACTCGCCCCCTATC
>JAMZAV010011046.1:0-20022 GCA_024449915.1 Sweltsa coloradensis | reverse complement strand
GGGTTGTAAATTGTTTTTTGAAAAAGGTTTGGGCAAATTCCCCAAAAACAGAAAAAAGGGGGAAACCCTTCCCCCCATTTAAAATTGAAAATTTTGGCTAAAAAACAATAAAAAAATCTCGTTTTTTGTTTAATCCCCCATCCTTGTTCGTGTGGCTGAGCCCCCCCCCCCCACTGATCGTTTTTCGCCAATCAGCCATCTGTTTTTTATTAAAATTTTTTTCAATATTGTTTTTTTTGTTCGTTTCCCAAATTTGTAAATTGGGGGGTAAAAAAATTTGAAGTTTTTTTATTTAATTTCCCCCTGACATTTTGGATTTTGTAGCGGTACCCCAAAAAGGGGAAATTTTCGTTAAAAAAAATTTTTTTGGAAATTTTGGACGGGTATGTGAGGTATCTAAGGGCTGTTTTTTTTTCGATTTCCCAAAATACTGGGGGTTTTTTTGGGGGAACATGAGATTTTTGTTATTATAGTGCTTTTTTTTTTGAAAAATACCCTCCTCTTTTTTTTGACGTTTTTGTACCTTTTAAAACCCTTTCCGATATCCCTTTTTTATTACAATACGACAAATAAAAAAGTTTTTTTTACGGGCAAAATTTAAAAATGTGTTATTTTTTTACTTTTGTTTTTAATTTTTTGGAACCCGGGCCAGGGTGCAATTCTGCCCCTCTTCAGTTCTAACTACGAAACTGGTGGTAGTTGGGATTTTTGGGTTGGTTACGCCACTCTCGAGCGTCGGGGCCTACGGGGTTGGTTTGGTCGCTTTGTTTTACTGCCCCCCCACTGAAAATCTTTATCTGAGTGGGTAGACTCTAAATAAAATTTATTTATTTATTTTATTTTTTTTTGGGACAATTGTGAGGGTTTGAGGGCTTTTTAAAAAAGGCTCTATTCCTTGAATTCGCCTTAAAATGACGGGGAAAAAAACCTAAAAAACCTTCCCCGGTTCCGGTCTCGAAGGTTTTGCGCGGGACTCCCGAATCAAGGGCGTTCGCTTTAAACTCGAGCCAAAGCTGTCGGTATTATTTTTCTTTATTTTGCACTGTGATTTTTTTTCCCAAAACCACTACAAATTTCCACCCTTCCAAACCCCCTTGTATTAAATTTCATTTCCCTGTAACATGGAAAAAATCCACCAACTCCTCCCGCAAGACTTGATCGAAACCCAAATACAGCTCTGGAAAACTAGCTCCCTCTTCCCGTTTCCCTTTCAATGTAGTATATGGGTCTCCGTGTTTTCCGTCCGGTCGTTTTCTTTATTAATATCTTCGTGTGGCTATTTACGACCATAGTTCCAGCATCAACAGGTGAGCCCACTGTAAGAATAATTGCTCCGTCCATACTAGTGTACACACGGGATGGACGATATCACTGTTGCACGGCGGGCGTTAGCAACCACGTTTGGGTAACTGACCACAGGGTAATATAACTGTTAGTATATAATTATCTTCTGTTGTTTTGTGAGTATCATAAAACGAAAGGAATGGTCTGGGGTTACTGAAGGCTAACGCTTGGTAATTACTTTTGTGTCAGAGAGAGAACCGTGCAATATGCATGGGATGGACACACGTACGGACGGGCTGTTTTATGCTAGCCCCAGACATACACTCCCATAGCGCACATGTTTTATACATGTAAGCTTAATTATGCGAATAGTAATTCTAACATAATTGACCTATTTGATGCAGTTGTAGGAAATATAACTAAGTGTATTTTCAGCACGTTGGTAATACGCTGACAAAATAGTATGTCTAAAAACAGCATTTTAATATTTATTATTTCCCGATAGAGGTGGCTCAATGGCTACTCGTGATACTCTTATCCAGGACGATGACGACGTGAGAAACTAGGGCGCTTCAACCGGTTGGGTCATATTGCGCCGCATGGGATTTTGAAAGTTAATGAATTAATTTATGGTGTGTTTGATGATTATATTGTTTTTTAAGTTTATGAAAGAAAAGAAAATTTTGTTAATGATAGTAATAGCAAAAGAAAATATTTTATTTGAATGGAAATAAATAAATAAATGAAATGTGTTTGATGTGAATTAAATTTTGTTTAATACATTTCTTCGTATGAGAAACTTCGAAAGTTCGTCGCCGTTAATATATGATAGAAGTTCTTCGTATGATTGGGACAGATCAAATTGCGTGCATGCGCAAGGCATCATATCTATAGGTATTCTGATAACATTATGTAAGGTTAAGTCTATTATCTGTGGTTAAAGATACATCACATGTGTCACATCTGGGAACAACCTTTTCTCTGGTTAAGAGATATCCGGGGATTAGACGTGTGTGGCATTATTCAAATTCGGATAGTACCCTACCACCTTATCTCTATGATACGTGAGAGTCAAGGCAGGAGGACGAATTTTATTAGTTAGTGTGGGCACCACACTATGCAATTTGTTATTATGCACCACACCCCCAAGATGCCCTTCGCAAATCCAACAATCGCTGCTTGAATCCACTCTTGACATCTGGAACGGGAATAGATTGAAATCAACGTCGCGGCGCTGGAAAGCTTCCTTAGCAGCCCGATCAGCGTGTTAATTTCCCTCTATTTCCCCGAAGTCCACGATACTACCACTTAAAATCACGACAAGCTTATCCCCAATTTCTTCCGACAGGTGGGGGAATACTTACAGGACTAGTGGAAATTGGATATTAATTCCCATCAATCGCAAATATCTTAATTTTCCTGTAGTTGGTTAATTAAAAGGAGGCCTACACACCGGTGAACTGATGTTTTTTGGGTGTACTCTTACAGAGGGTATTCCTTGATTAATTCACCAGTGTGCTGTGTATACATCCCAGTTTGTAGACGCTTTGGGTTTTGTTTATGCCATTGCATTTGCTTAGCACTGCTTACTCTTCCCTGTACGTAAGCAACATACTGTATCGATACCATACGTACGTGATAGAATTTGCGATGGACCAGAAGTAATTGTAGTGATACCAACACCAACAATTTTAATTTTTAGAAACGTGTCTTATATGGGATCAAGGTGTCTTCAAAAACACAACTATAGTGCAAAATGTGATCCCACCCATAAAAATTTGAAATTATGTAGATTTTGTAATGAAAAATTTTTGAAATAACTGGCTCCACGATGGGGTCTTATTATTTTAGCTTTTAAATTTGGGATTGATTAAAAATAATTGGTTTAATTATGTGACACGAGTTTCAAAGTGGCAATAATTAGTCATGTTTGGTATTAATTAAGAGCATTTTTCACCTTTATAAAGAAAAAAAAATCTTTGAAAAAATATATTGAAATATTCATAAGTTTAGTTAAATATGTTGATTTTTGCTGATTTTTTAGTTTTTGAACCAAAAGATCAACGTTAAAGTAAAATTTTCCTAACCAATGATACCACAGTGTTCAAAAAAGAGCTGGTAACTATAATTAATATACCCTTTTTAAATTTTTTCCAATATAGTAATTACAATATTTTTAAAACACAAATAACAATATGGCGTAAATATGTCTAACTATGGTATAAAATATGATACCAACTTAAAAATTTAGCAATCTTAAGCTTTTGTAATGATAATTCAAAAATAACTGGCTCCAAGCTGAGTGTTTTAGTATTTAACTATTAATTGATTAAATTAACATTAATTAGTTAATTTAGTCCTAAATTTTCAAAGTGAAGACAAATTTGTAGTGTTTTGGTATAAATTGAAAGCATTTTTTACCAACATAAGGAAAAAAAATACATTGAAAAATATATTGAAATATATACATTTATAGTTAAATATGTTGATTTGTGTTTTTTTTAGTTTTTGGGAACCAAAGATCAACTTTAAAGAAAAATTTCTTCTAACCAATGATACCCACAGTGTTCAAAAAAAAATTGGTTACTATAATTATTGTATCATTTTCAATTTTCAATAATAGTAATTACAATATATTTTTACACAAATTAACAATTTTCTTAAATTGGAAATTTTACAGAAACATGTTGTGGGGACGTAGAAAAATGCATCATTTGACTTGTTTTACATCAACCTTAAAGATTTTGTAATAAGAATTTCAAAAATCACTGGCTCCAGGCTGAGTTTTGAGTTATTTAACTATGAATTGATTAATCAATTAATTACTTATTGTGTCCAAAAATATTAAAGTGAAGGTAAATGTGTCATGTTTGGTATTAATGAAAGCAATTGTCACCAACATTAAGAAAAAAATACAAAAAAAATATATTGAAAAATATATTTATGTTAGGCCATAGTTAAAATGTTGATTTTGTGATTTTTAGTTTTTGAACCAAAAATCACTTTAAAATAAATTTCTTCTAGCCAAAGAAACACAGTGCTTTTCAAAGAGCTGGTTACTTTAATTAATAGACATCAAATTTTTAATAATATATTACAATAGATTTTACACAAATTAACAATTTCCCTTATTGAAAAGTTACGAAACACGTTATTGTTGTGTGCGTAGCAAAATGCATCATTTAACTTGTTTAAATCAAACTTAAAGATTTTGTAATAAGAATTTCGAAAATCACTGGGTCCAGACTGAGTTTTGAGTTTTTAACTATGAATTGATAATTAATTTATTACTTAATTGTGTCCAAAAATTTAAAGTGAAGATAATTTTTAATTTTTGGTATCAAATGAAAATTTTGTCACCAACAGCACCAACAAACCCAAAAAGCACCAGAGCTATTTTTCTTTGGGTGAAGCGAAATTGAAGTATTCGTTTGGCACATTTCAACAATCCCCCGCGTGATGATAGTGCTTGATACTACTATATTAAGCGAATGTTGACGCTTAATACTCAAACTCAAACCCGGAGCCAGTGATTTTTGAAAATTTTTATTACAAAATCTTTTAAAATTGATATAAACAAGTCAAATGATGCATTTTGCTACGTCACACAACATTTTCTGTAACTTTTCAATTTAAGAAATTTGTTAATTTGTGTAAAATATATTGTAATTACTATTATGAAAATTGAAAATGATACAAAAATAAAAGTAACCCGTTTCTTTTGTGAACTCTGTGATATCATTGGTTGAAGAAATTTTACTTTAAAGTTAATCTTTTGTTCAAAAACTAAAAAATCACAAAATCAACATATTTAACTATAACATGTTATATTTCAATATTTTTTTCAATTGTATTTTTTTTCTTTATGTTTTTAAAAATGCTTTCAATTGATACCAAACACTACAATTTGTCTTCACTTTGAAATTTAGACTAAATTAACTAATTATGTTAATTAATCAAATTTAAAAGTTAAATACTAAAAACTCAGCTTGGGGCCAGTTATTTTCGAAATTTTCATTACAAAAAAGCTTTAAGATTGCTAAATTTTTAAGTTGGTATGATATTTTATACCATAGTTAGACATATTTACGCCATATTTTTATTTGTGTTAAATATATTGTAATTACTATTATGAAATTGAAAAATGATATATCATTATAGTTACCAGCTCTTTTGTGAACACTGTGATATCATTGGTTAGGAGAAATTTTACTTTAACGTTGATCTATTGGTTCAAAACTAAAAAATCAGCAAAATCAACATATTTAACTATAACTTATGTATATTTCAATATATTTTTTTCAATGTATTTTTTTTCTTTATAAAGGTGAAAATGCTCTTAATTAATACCAACACATGACTAATTTATTGCCACTTTGAAACTCGTGTCACATAATTAACCAATTAATATTAATCAATTAATTAATAGTTAAATAATAAGACCCCATCATGGAGCCAGTTATTTTCAAATTTCTCATTACAAATCTACATTATTGCAAATTTGTATGCTGGTATCACATTTTGCACTATAGTTAGTAATCTTTACTCCACTATTATAGTTATATTACATTTGCCTTTGGAAATCGTAAATTAAAGTTACTATTTTCGTTGTTTAGGTTTCACGAAATTAGTTTAAATAACTTTCGCAAATAGTCGAATTAAACATTTGAAGTACGTATTAACAACCGAAGCCAATTTCGTGGGAAGTTCTGTTCGATTCAACTTTGGTCTTGCTTCGCTTGTTGTTTACGTACTACAAATAGACTAATCTCAGTGTAGACAGCTTCACATGAATTGTATTCAGACTTAGACTCAGGAGTAACTTGTAAGTAGGCTTCGTGCGCCGCCGTTACAATACTCTCCCCTCCTTCTGTGGGGACTTATATCGTGGTAACGATTTGATGCTTTGTAAGCGATGAAAATTAAGTCTGCTTTGATATCATAAGCCTGTATTAATTTTCTAAATTTTAATTTGTTTTCTGTAATTAATTAATTTAATGCATTATAATATTGGACTTGTGGGAATATGGTCCTGTTGTCAAAGATTGTATAAGTAAAAAAAAAAGAAAAAAAGAAAAACAATCTATAGAAAGTATTTAATTAAACTTAATTACACAAAGAAATCATTTTCCCTAACGCTGTTTTATTATTAAATTGTAAACATTCATTCCTCATTTTTTTAACTTATACGTTTTATACTATTTGGCTAAATTTATTCATAGTATTATCGTTTCAAGAATCTTTTATCATCGTTCTAACAGTCACTACATTGATTTTGATCCCATACTTCTGCTTTACATCTTCATCCTGGACGTCAGCTCTCCTAAGAAACGGAAATAAACAAATCATGGAATCGCTTCACAGATTAGTGTCTCTGTCTGTTGAGATGTGCGTTCAATAAATTACCGTTACGAGCTTCAGAGCAGTGATGAGCAAGTTATCGGGATCTTGTAAGAGCTTTGACTTTGAGATGCGAGAAACTGACTGAACTCTGACTCCCACTCTTGTGCGTCCATTGTCAATAAGTGATTGGTTCCTTCAAACAAATCTAAAGCCTTGCTTAGTGACTCCTTAGATGATGTATATCCTACGAGACTTACGACATTAGATAGACCATGCTGTTTTTCAAGGACGATTTTCTCATTCATTTCGTTAAACATGCATTTTAATAGCTATTGTTACAGTTTTGTCAGTTTACAACGATCAAAATAAATATTTTATAGGACAATTCAAGGGGTTGGAAATAAGGGGTACTTTTTAATTTCTGGATTGTATTAAATAAAACACTCACAAGTTATGTACATTATACTATAAATATATATTTCGTCGGTAACCTGTTCATGACACTGGCCCTTCTTCAAGTATCTAAGGAGCGAGGTTTGTTTGTTGTTATTGGTTGTTGTTGGTTGCTGCTGCTGCTGCTGCTGTTGTTGTTGTTGTTGTTGTTGTTGTTGTTGTTGTTGTTGTTGTTGTTGTTGTTGTTGTTGTTGTTGTTGTTGTTGTTGTGTTGTTGTTGTTGTGTGAGGGAATAACCAATTGTATATTTTATAAAATTCAATCGCTGCATTTTACCTTTGACCGAAGAAAAACCTTGGCTTGTTCGTCGGGTTCTTCGGTAGCGAGTATCGTTCCGTCTCTCTTAGTAAACGCATGCGCTAACTTAATCGGTCTTTTTCTCGATTTCATTTGTCGGTAAACACTCCCGTAGGTGTAATCGATTATATATGGAATCAATCTGTTTCAATCTATTCAGATCTATAATGCACCCACAATCCAGAAGTTGTTAGGTTATCCGTCTCGGTAACTTAGGGGTAAGTAGACGACCCGGCAATCGGAGACGGGTTCGATACCCGGTTGAGTTGTATTTGTAAATTTCTGTATTTATTTAAAAAAAAACAGTTTTATATTAATTGTCAAAATTAGATTTCTTTGAATATTCCCAAAAGGGTTCATCATCTGTTTGCTATCGTAATTGATTGTAGCATACCTACATAGTATTAAATGCACATTGCCACTACCGAATACAAACTACGTGTTTAGGTAATCTGTGAATCCCGTAACAGTGTAATAGGGTTTCATGCTGCGTTATTGATTGAAAGGGCGATGGTGTTTACCGTATATTTCAATTCCTTCAGCAACGCCCGCTGCCCGGATTGACAGGACAACAAAAGCAATTTCCGCAGTTACAAGTCCTTGTTTTGATTGAGTTTTCTGTGTGATGTGGTGTGCTAAAACTAAAAGCTTATTCCCACCTTTTTTAATAACGATAACAAAGAGCTCGGACAATCTTTTGAGGGGACTACAGATTTATGAACCACGGGACAGGAAAAATGTCACGCGTGTACAGTCGTGGGCATGGAAATGATCGTCGTGAAAATAGTACGTTTCCCATGAAAACAAACGAGGTAGATTCTATATTGATTCTAACTGATAACTTGAAACGACTAACTGGAACACAAAATAATGGTGGAAATGCGATGGTTTGTAAATACAGTTTGGGTCAAAATATGCAAAATATCTGTTTATACTTAAGGCATATACAACGCTGGAAATATAATTCAGTTTACATCAAAGAAACAAATACGCAGCAGTGTATATTATTCCTTCTTTGATGTGTATACATAAGTGGTCGAGGTTGTCCCGTCATGTGTCAGTAAACTACTAAAAGTACTAGAATGAAAGGCTGTACGCGCAATAGCAGAGGCAATAGTAGGAGGGCATGTGTGCAACTTGATCAAATTATATATGGGTGTCGTGAAAAATGAATGGTTGAAAAAGTTTTCTAGTCAGTGAGATGAGCATAATATAATGAAAATTGTAAGAAAACTCAAAAATTATTTCGACATTTAAAAATTGAAGGGATTGTTGAGTTATATAACATATTTGCGGTTTAAGGAAGCAAGGAATAAGTCAGGATAGGAGAGTTTGCGCTATACTGAGAGCTCATACGCAATGCGTGCATGCTCAATCCCCAAACGGTATAATGCGTTTCTGTTCTAGTTGTAAAAATAATCACCCATTTAGTTCAAATTATCACTGTGGCTCCAACCAATTGTTTTCACGAAACCTTATTAACTTTGGATGAACGTGTTTACAGAACATGTTTCATTCAAAACTATTATATCCTCAAATACAGTGCACCAAAATCACCAACTCCCATAAACAATTACACGGGATGACGGCGCACATTAGGGCATGTGTTCGAACCTTGATTGCTTATGCACACCGCAGTCCACGCAGCTCGAGCATTCATTTATTTCGTTCCGACCATATTTTACTAATGATGTATAGAGAAATATGTTGACCGTGCAGGAAAAGAATACTAGGCATTCCGGGTCGCGGCTTTCATACCCATTGTTATTCAATAGCTGGATGATTGATTGATTAAATCCCCGGAGGGTGGCCACAACAACAACGAGAAACAAAGAGGAATGCGAGTGCTCTGTTCTGACCCTCTACATGGGCGTGCGTAATAATTGTAATTACTCCCGTTTACACGTGTTTATTTTGCTTAATTGGCATCATGAACACCTCGAAATATAGTAGAGGGGCCAATTATGCATATTAATTTACATGTCTTTACTGATATGAGGGTATTATGTGTGAAAGTAGATTACATGACAGTCGGAAACATATTTTTAATTAAAAGCCGATACTTTAAAATGTTATTTTTAACAGCAATATGTTCAAAACAACGTGTTTTAACACAAAAACACAGCACGTAACGTTTCCGTTTCCTATACGCTGTCATCAAACAAACAACCATACTGAACTACATCAGAGAAAATGTATTCGAGTCTGTGTAATACTTGCGTTTAGAGTGTGTGTGGTTATGGAACATGCAGCTTCTATTAAATTTTACTTCATCGAGTTCCGTGACATTTACCAAGACTTATAGTGCATTTGTTGTTTGTGTACTCTATACTGCCTTAGGATTCCTAACTCAATAAAGGTTTCACGTACAAACTTGCACTTTAAATAATAAATAAATGATTACTATATTTGTAATATGCAATTCAATAAAACAATTTTTTTTTTAATCTCAGCTTGTTATTACAGTTAATTAAATTGAGAAATATATTCGTATTAGTGTTTGTGTCTACCCACTGTATTACAAGAACGGATTGTCAGTGGGTGTGAGGGAGAAGGGGATGGGGGTGGGGGTGGAATGGACTTAAATTAAATATGTTTAATCATTGATTTACAGACAAAATTAATTTTTCAATATATGTATCAGAAATGAAATTAATCCTGCGGGTATCTTTTGAGCGCTCTAGATTTTCTGTGTCAAATATTTTAGCGAGCACCCTCCTTGTTTCTTGTCTAAAAGAATGTGTAAAATATATAAATATGCATCGAGCAGGTAATAGGCCTAGTGTAAAACTCCGATGACTGTAAAACCTATCTCAAACCAATACCAGGACAACTTACCATAGTTCAACATTGTTTTTAAACCTCGCATCAAAATAAGCATACACTTATATAAAGTTATATCAACGATCAATAGGGTCAAAGGGCAAGAAGTTGGCCCAATTCATAGTTCCTAGGCTTGACCGAGAATTGTTGGAGGTGCCTGGTAAATTTCATTCTATGTAGAGGGTTGAGGTTTGTTTCGAATTGGTGGAGGTGCCGGGTCTATTTCATTCTATGTGGTGGATGAGGTTTGTTTCGAATTGGTGGAGGTGCCGGGTTTATCTCATTCATATGTGAAGGGTTGAGGTTTGGTCTGAATTAGTGGAGGTGCTATGTCTATTTAATTCTATGTGGTGGATTAAGGTTTGGTCTGTATTGGTGGAGGTGCCGGGTCTATCTGAGTAGTCTATTATGGGAGATTGGACGACGAATGGAGTTATTGAAGAATCAGGTTTAATTGTTTTTTGATGGCGATATTGTAGGTCTTCTTTGCTAAGTGAAGACTTACCAATGATCTGGTGTAAAGGTTACAATTTACCGTCCGTTACAAGTAAGCATCAGAAGGTCTAACAAAAAATAATATTTTCTCTTGTAACACAAGAAACATTGGTGTAATATTTTTGTTGTATACACTATACAGCACTGCTGAACATACAAGTATGAACCTAAATATATGAATGTACCGATGGTCATGCTATTTGGACCTATTTTAAAGGACTGAATGCTGGACATGCGGGACGCGTATTTGATTCGTTCCATTTTAATTCAAAAACGTTGATCATCCTCTCAACGTGCAGATTAGTCTCTGTCGATAAACCTCCACTTGGCCCGATCACGCTGACTGGGGTATATCCTCTACCCATACAAGTCTATCTGTGCATCTTCACGTGGAAGAGTAAACTTGGGTTGGTTGGTTACAATGAGTGATCGTGTTTCTATCTGTCGGTGCCGTGACGTGCTGCCATCTACGGGCCCACGTTGCCACTTCCTGTTCATGTCGCCCATGAAGGATTGATAAATGCTTGCACCAGTTGCTGCCGCCCTAAGTCATCGCTAACTAGGGGGTGTCACACGCAGCAGTACGCCATGTCAAAATATGTGTGATTCTCATTTAATACGAATCAACCCCCCGACAAACAATGTGATACCCCGCGGTTTGGGGCATGTGAAAACGCGCTAATCCGCCCGGATTTAGGACCCTCTGGGGTCAGGGTTTCCATGAGATAGTGACCCCTATTCGGAAACCAGGATCTAGGCTGACAGATGATAATTAATTTCACAGGAGTTTCTTGGGAAGACAGGGACATAACAGGAAGCGACTGTGTAATTTCCGACCAACATTATGGGTGGAATAAAGTAAACTCTCGCTTGTTGGTCACGAGGGGTTGTTGACAAATAGTATACAATACAAGTAAATAATATAGAGACTTACATTACAAATATACTCTTTTGCTTTCAAGTATAAAAACAGACTATTATTATTTGTTATTATTATTTTCATATAATTATTTGTTAATTTGTAGGTTTATTAATGTAATTTTAATTTTTACTATATTTATATATTATATTAGAATTGTCTATGTAAATGGTACTTGTGCTGTACCAGACTTTTATATAAATAAATAAATATTATTCGTAAATAATAGAATCAAAAGATAGCTCTGGGTGATTCCGTTATAAACGTTGCACATTATAAGATGGCATCATAATACTATCGATATAAATTTATTAAACGGCACTTACAAAGAAGACACTATTATTAGGGAGGCTGAAGGTTCCATTCCAACCACCAGCAATCCTTACTGAACTTTACTCAGCAAGTTGATCAGCAAAACGATAACTCGTTCAGTTTAGAGGTTAATGTTGGGGTTGAGGTATAGTAAATACGCCTTGGTAAGGTATTTCAAAAATGATAATTAGTATATAACTGATTAATACTATCAGATTTAACTTATAAAATATGTTCGGTGAGATCTATATTTATTTATTTTATTGTGTTTTGCTCGCTAAGCAAGATGGCCACTGTAGGGCACAGTGGCCTCTTTAAAGCTATTTTTTTTAAAGAGAACTCATGTTCTTGCATTCGTATTAATGACTGAGGAAAACCTTGGAAAAAACCTTCAGTCAGCACTGCCGGTCTCGCCGGGATTCGAACCCAGGTCCTCCCGACTCAGAGTCAGGCGCTTAGCGCCCGAGCCAACACTGTCGACCGGTACAGTCAGTCAGATATTAAACACCTACATGTTTAAGTGATAACATTGAGAAAGTCCACGTGTGCATTTAGCTATCTGCAGTATGACAATATTTTCATATTTTATAGTGCTGCTTATATGTTTTTCGCATGTTGATCAAAGAAGAGTAGACCTCCCTGTAGATTATGACCATGCAGCTGTCTATTGCCACTGAAAGATGTCCCTCATGCAAATACTGTGTGAAGAGATAATTTGTTAGAATGAAGATATTGGGCATTATGTTTCCTCGGGTTCTGTGTGGTGAACAATCTGTCAATAACGATGAAAAAGAGGGAATTCGCTTGAGAACAGAACGATATTGAAGGGAAACGAGTGATTTATAGATTGAGCAAGTCTCTCTTATGTTCCCGGCTCGAAGCTACTGCAGACGGCTGCATTGACGACGCTGTAGTGACAAATACCGAGAGAGATATGACTAGATAAACTTTCAAACTTCTTTCCCGCCAAGATTCATCTTCGTACGCGGTTGCGAGTCGCATGTCTTACACGTTGAAGGTTGGTCAGCGATAATATCGTCGCGAGTCGTTATAAATCGTAAGTAACAGGTAGTAGTACTTACACTTACAACCTTTTTAAGGCTGTCGTGTAATTTAGTTAACTCTTAAATCTTGAATTTTTTACTCGAACCTGTATTTTTGTATGCGCACTCCATGGAGTATATCTACCAATGGTCGCATCATTACTGCAGGTGCAACAGACGCTCATTACAGCGATTTACCCGCGGTAGCCAATAAAACAAGTTCATTGTTATATTTAATAGCTGAAGCTTTACACATTGAAAGCTTTATGAGAACACAACACACATTTTATTATTTGATTAATTATTTATTGAACGAGTGAGCGTAGCGAACGTAGTGATTTCCATTCGACTTAAACGGCCCTTATAGTCCAGTTTAGAATCGAATATCCGTTTGCATTTTGTTGAGACAGATTTTTTATGATTGATTATTGTAGAGGGTCACTAGTAGATGAGAAATCGCGAGTATATATTTTTTCTATGTTGGGTTCTTGGAGCCAAATTTGGATTTTGTAATTTTCATACTTTTGGCGATAACTTCTCCAATATCGCGCGAATCGAAAAATTTAAATTGCATTTCCATTTGATTGTTCAATAGAATTAGAAACAACAGTTAGTTTAGTTTATAGTTGAAATGTACAGTCACTGACAAAAGTTCTGATAACATGTGTTTATTTTACAATACACGACCTGTTCCTAATGTGGAAAGTTGTTTGCGAATTATTCATTTGGAACTATAATTCATGAAATCTAATTACGTATCTTTTGAATGGACAAAGCGTTTTTGTATCTTTAAAACTATGGAAAATAGGGGTGGTTTAGAAATCTCGTCGATTTTGAGCATAGAGATTTTATGCTGCGAAATCTCAAATCTGTTTATCTTTTGAGAGGTTTGGTAGTATTCAAGAAGGCGGTGGAACTCTTTTAGCAAAGTGATTGTTGTAAAAGACAGTTGAATGATGGATGATAATGAATACGGGAGGAAAATGGATTTAAATGTGAAATAGGCCGAGCCTTAATTTGGTAAGATGACTATTAAATAATATGTATTTTAAAAGGATCACAGGACTTTCACTAGTTTAACCTATGCGTTTTGACCTCACGTGTTTAAAATTTTACATAACTATCTCGCATCAGCTAAAAATTCTTATTTTGTAGCCATAGAGATTAAGTTTTTATTGTAGCTATATAGTCCGGGTCTATACGCAAATTTGAGTCGAACCTTGGACAAATTGCAACAGAAGCAAATTTGTATCATTGGATTCAGGAAAAAAACATAATAACCCAAAAAGAAACCCCTAAATCCCCAAAGGGTGGGTGGGTCTAATCATCCCCTAAATGAAGTGTAATAAAATTGAATTAAAAAAATGAGTTTATGAACCTAGTATCCATTATATGTAATCAAAGCTTTTTCAAGGGTTTTTCGAAAAAAAAAAATGACAATTGTTCAAAATTAATTTTGTGTTCAGCAGAGGTCAATGAAGGTCAAATTTTATATTTTTCAATGTAATTTGGTAAACGTTTTTCTATTGGCACAATAATGTTTTATGATTGTCTCATTGTTGTAAATAATTAGTAAATAGGCCACACTTGATACGGTATAAGTCAATCATGGCAGAAAAAGGTTATTATGACAATCTGTAGGGCCATGAACCTACGAGTATGTAGTCAAAAATCTGTTTACTTACGTTAAGGCGCACGCGCACTCAAATCATGTTACGTAATAATGTAATTTGCCGATAGAGGTTTCTCAAGTACTATACATCAAGTCTATATTTTGGGACGTACCTGCACCGCGATTCTCTAATGTCCGCGTTAACGTTAAATATCAATTCGGCGTTAACTAACGATAACATTGTGAGTTTGTGATTCACTAACGAATTTTATCGTCAGCGGACGTTAAAAGTGACGTCATTTTTAACGCGATCCAAACCCTGCTTTAGGCCTGCGTTAAAAAATATGGACGTTATGTTTACGTTTTTTTCACCTCCACTTCAAATTTTAGAAGCATTGAATAATCGTATTTTGTTGTGATGGCTATCTAAATAATCAATTTTCAGGTTAATAAATATTTTTTTAGTGTAGTAAAGTAACATCTATACAGTATACTGCATTTATAACATACACAAATAGTAATACAGAGATAAGACATGTAATAACATAACCTCAATTATGCTAAGAGTGCAATGCCGAATATAGAAGTGGTTTTGTCTTTCTATTCTAAAATCTTTGCTGTAAAGTCTCTTCATTCCAGCGTTTTCATTGGCCAAGTGATCGAGATCACACAGCCTTCTCGAGAACTTGTCCAAACTAATATATAACAGGCGCCGGTCTGCTGCACCGGTAACGCGCTTTTGAGACGGTTAACGCACCTTACAGTTTTGTTTTAAGGAATCGCGCGTTAACCTAACGTGCGGTAAATGTTTAACGTGGTGGCGTTAAATTTAACGTTAACGCGGACCTTAGAGAATCGCGGTGCTGGATCAAAACCCACACTTTAAAATCCTTACTAAAGATTTTATTCATGGATTTTCTTAAATATATTCGTTAAAATCACAGATTAAGCCCCTTAATATAGCCCTTAGATATGTTATTTCCACCAAATTTCCACCCCATAAGTAGTAGGCATTGAGGTTGTCTACGAGGAGATTTTATTTCGCAAAACCTAGTACCTAGGTGCCCGCTATAGGGTACTGTACACTCAGGTACCTCGTTGAAAAAACAATTTTTTTTGCGTTTTCGGTGTGTTTCCAAGCCTCCACAAAACGTGAAATGAACTTTGAATACGTCATAATCAGACCTATTTAGGTACCTGTCAACCCATGCTTATTTAGGTTGGGGTGCGATCATTCCTTCCGAGTTAAAAATTGGATGAAAAATTATCAAAATTGCTTTTTTAATTCCTCTGCCAGGGCCTAATTCAAAGGAGTTAAATAAGCGTTTTTTGATAATTTTCATCCCATATTTAACTCAGAAGGAATGATCACACCCCCAAACCAAATAAGCATGGGTTGCCAGATACCTAAATAGGTCTGATTATGACGTATTCAAAGTTCATTTCACGTTTTGTGAGGCTTGGGAAAAACACCGAAAACGCAAAAAACTTGTTTTTAAACGAGGGACCTGAGTGTACAGTACCCTATAGCGGGCACCTAGGTACTAGATTTTTGCGAAATAAAATCTCCCCGTAGACAACCTCAATGCCTACTACTTATGGGGTGTAAATTTGGTGGAAACAACATATCTTAGGGCTATATTAAGGGGCTTAATCTGTGATTTTAACAATATATTTAAGAAAATCCATGAATAAAATCTTCAGTAAGGATTTTAAAGTGTAAGTTTTGATCCAGGTAAGTCCCAAATATAGTCTTGATGTGTAGTACTTGAGAAACCTCTATCGGCGAATAACATTATTACGTAACATGATTTGAGTGCGCCTTAACGTAAGTAAACAGATTTTTGACTACATACTCGTAGGTTCATGGCCCTACAGATTGTCATAATAACCTTTTTCTGCCATGATTGACTTATACCGTATCAAGTGTGGCCTATTTACTAATTATTTACATCAATGAGACAATCATAAAACATTATTGTGCCAATAGAAAAACGTTTACCAAAATTTCATTGAAAAATATAAAATTTGACCTTCATTGACCTCTGCTGAACACAAAATTAATTTTGAACAATTGTCATATTTTTTTTTCGAAAAACCCTTGAAAAAGTTTTGATTACATATAATGGATACTAGGTTTCATAAACTCATTTTTTTAAATTCAATTTTATTACACTTTCATTTAAGGGGTGATTAGACCCACCCACCCTTTGGGGACTTTAAAGTTTTTTTTTGGGTTATTAAGTTTTTTTCCTGAATCCAATGATACCATATTTGCTTCTGTTGCAATTTGTCCAAGGTTCGACCTCAAATTTGCGTATAGACCCCGGACTATATAGCTACAATAAAAACTTAATCTCTATGGCTACAAAAATAAGAATTTTTTGCTGATGCGAGATAGTTTATGTAAAATTTTAAACACGTGAGGTCAAAACGCATAGGTTTAAACTAGTGAAAGTCCTGTGATCCCTTTTAAAATACATATTATTTAATAGTCATCTTACCAAATTAAGGCTCGGCCTATTTCACATTTAAATCCATTTTCCTCCCGTATTCATTATCATCCATCATTCAACTGTCTTTTTTACAACAATCACTTTGCTAAAAGAGTTCCACCGCCTTCTTGAATACTACCAAACCTCTCAAAAGATAAACAGATTTGAGATTTCGCAGCATAAAATCTCTATGCTCAAAATCGACGAGATTTCTAAACCACCTATTTTCCATAGTTTTAAAGATACAAAAACGCTAGTCCATTCAAAAGATACGTAATTAGATTTCATGAATTATAGTTCCAAATGATAATTCGCAAACAACTTTCCACATTAGGAACAGGTCGTGTATTGTAAAATAAACACATGTTATCAGAACTTTTGTCAGTGACTGTACATTTCAACTATAAACTAAATCTAACTGTTGTTATCTTAATTCTATTGAACAATCAAATGGAAATGCAATTTAATTTTTTTCGATTCGCGCGCGATATTGGAGAAGTTATCGCCAAAAGTATGAAATTACAAAATCCAAATTTGGCTCCAAGAACCCAACATAGAAAAAATATATACTCGCGATTTCTCATTTACTAGTGACCCTTTACAATAATCAATCCATAAAAAATCTGTCTCAACAAAATGCAAACGGATATTCGATTCTAAACTGGACTATTACGGTGTTTCTGCGTGCGTGCGTGTGTGGTGTGTGTGTGTGTGTACGTTGAAAATCAGCCGAATCGCTGAACAAATTGCGCTGAAATTTTAAACGGACATCCGGTACGAGTTTATTGAGAACTGTTAACAAAATCAGCAAGATTCATTGCGATTTAAACCTACAAGAAATAATAAACTGAGAAATAGACTTCCAATGTTTAGAAATATTTTTAACGACAATGTTTTAGATTTTGAAAAGATATTTTTTGTTTGTTTTTCGCCTGGCCGTGAAATGCCGTGTCCATGCAAGGTCAGTCGAATGTTGGACGTCAAGGTACCCCCAAATTCCGCACGTAGATTGAGTAAACCTTGCAATATTTTCACGTATTTCGTACTGGCTATGTTAACCATAGTAGGCCCTATTGCCACAGATGATGGACTACACTGCGTTATATGCATTTCAAAACATGTTTATAATTATTTTTGAAATGCAATCTAGAAATTACAAAATCTTTCCCGACCAGGGATTGAACCCACGTCTCCCACATTTCGGCTACAAGGGCGCTTTAGCCAACTAGACTAGGGAAACGCCAAAGTCGTAGTTAGACGATGTGAGCGAGTCATGTGGTGAGTACCCGGGAACATTTGCATTTAAGTTTGATAATTATATTCGTATAGATAATAGGGTATTGGTGGAAATCACTGTGCCGGAGGTTGCTGTTGTTGGCAGTCTTCAACTGATATTCCGTGTGACTGCCGGTCTTGCTTAATGTTAGATTGTTGGTCCGGGAGTTGTGTAAATGTTTAGGCCATAGTTTAGGCCAAAATGCTCCAATGTAGCCTATATGATATGCTAGGGAGGCCTAAGGTAAGGGGAAGAAAAGAAATGTTACCGGGTACTCAACACATGGCTCACTCACTCGTCTAACAACGACTTTGGCGTTTCCCTAGTAGTTAGATTTTGAATTAATTTATTATTAATGTTGTAATGTTATTAAATGGCACTAACTGACAATTAATAATAATCCTAATAATCCTGTCTCGCAAATCCCAGTCCACCGATTGACCTACAAATAACCTCCTCTACCTAGCCAACCAATCAGGTCTACGATTGAGAAGTGACGTAGACATAGTTGAACGAGTGAGCGTAGCGAACGTAGTGATTTCCATTCGACTTAAACGGCCCTAATTGTTTTTTTTTCTGCGTGCGTGCGTGTGTGTGTGTGTGTGTGTACGTTGAAATCAGCCGAATCGCTGAACAGATTGCGCTGAAATTTTAAACAGACATCCGGTACAAGTTTATTGAGAACTGCTACACAAAATCAGCAAGATTCATTGCGATTTAAACCTACAAGAAATGATAAACTGAAAATAGACTTCCAATGTTTAGAAATTATTTTAACGACAATGTTTAAGATTTTGAAAAATATATTTTTGTTTGTTTTTTCGCCTGGCCGTGTAATGCCGTGCCCATGCAAGGTCTGTCGAATGTTGGACGTCAAGGTACCCCTAAATTCCGCTCGTAGATTGAGTAAACCTTGCAATATTTTCACGTATTTCGTACTGGCTATGTTTATCATAGTAGGCCTTTGCCACAGATGATGGACTACACTGCGTTATATGCATTTCAAAACATGTTTAATTATTTTTTAAATACAATCTAGAAATTACAAAATCTTTCCCGACCAGGGATTGAACCCACGTCTCCCACATTTCGGCTACAAGGGCGCTTTAGCCAACTAGACTAGGAAACGCCAAAGTCGTAGTTAGACGAGTGAGCGAGTCATGTGGTGGGTACCCGGGAACATTTGCATTTAAGTTTGATAATTATATTCGTATAAATAATAGGGTATTGGTGGAAATCACTGTGCCGGAGGTTGCTGTTGTTGGCAGCCTTCAACTGAATATTCCGTGTGACTGCCGGGTCTTGCTTAATGGTAGATTGTTGGTCCGGGAGTTGTGTAAAGTTTAGGCCATAGTTTAGGCCAAAATGCTCCACGTAGCCTATGAAAGGCCTATAGGAGGCCTAAGGTAAGGGGAAGAAAAGAAATGTTACCGGGTACTCAACACATGGCTCACTCACTCGTCCAACAACGACTTTGGCGTTTCCCTAGTTTATCCTTGACAGCGGGTATAAACCTACAATTGCAAGCAACTAGACAGCCAAACACTTAAAACACATTTAGGACATTTTAAACAATACAGTGATATAGTTCATTCATTTAATACGTAAACATGTATGATATAAAGTAAAACTACAAATACCAATGAATCAAAAATGAAAAACTAAAAAAA
>JAMZAV010011045.1:0-21252 GCA_024449915.1 Sweltsa coloradensis | reverse complement strand
CATTTGCATTTAAGTTTGATAATCATTATAAAGCTATAATTAATAGGGTTTTGAGGGTCAACTGTAAGGCCATAATGCGCCACTCTATAGCCTATGATAGGCTGGAGAGGCCCTCCTTGGTAGGGGAAGAAAGGGAATGTTACCGGGTACTCAACACATGGCTCACTCACTCGTCTAACAACGAGTTAGTCGTTTTACTAGTAAGTTAATAATATTGAAATAATAATTTTAATATGAGCAGATTGTAAGCTTATTCACACAAGGTGGTTATATATATATACTGATTTAAGTCTATTATGAATGATTTATGACACTTCCATTATATTACACAATATTATGTATTAGCACTGTCGAATTTACCACCTTGAAACCTGTTCAATGCCCGGAAGTGGTAAATCGAAAATATACAATGAAAAATAATGCTAGCTCAAATGTCGGTAGAACACAAAAATCTTTAATTAATAAAATTATATTAATTAATTAATTATAGATTATAATTAATTAATTAATTTAAAAGAGAACCTGAAAAAACAAACTTAATATTTAAGAGTCAGGATAATATGGATCAATTCTACAATTACAAGAGTTGTAAATGAGTTTCCATTCAGATTATAATTTGAAAAATAAACAAAAAACAATACAATTAATTAAACAACAATGTCTACCTGCCTGTGGATCCGATTCTATTATAATATCCTAATTACCCAGTAGGCTAATCCACCTGCCTATTACATTTCAGTTTTCCCTCCAAAATATTGAAACAAAAATATTTAAATGAAAGTTAAATGAATAAATAATGGTTTATTTGAGTACTCATCGTTTACTGCCTTGTCAGAAGACCGCGTGATCGACTCTCCTTGGTTCGGTTTCTTTAGGGGGGAGTGTCTGTCAGATAGCTTACAGCTGGTCCGGTTCGTAGGGAGATCACGTGGGTGCGCACGGCAGACGCGCAGTAAATCGCTCACAACAGTCTTAGGCACGCAGCTCTTTGGAAGATGCTCGGACGGTAATTTATACGTAGCGTGATTTTATGTTGCAGTTTTATATCACTTGCGCTGGTGACATTAGGCTAGCCACGGCACAATTGTAGAACAATTAGTAAAACGGGGACATTTCGCTTATCACAACCAAGTTCGGCTACGTTATGCGCAGTAGAAGGAACACTCGACGTTGTAGAATAATTAGCAAACCAATGACATTTAGCTGGTCGCAATAAAGTTCGGCTACGTTATGCGCAGTAGAAAGAACACTCGAATTACAATCAGATATAAAATGATATTAATGAATTTCACATCATAACAAAATCACACACAAACCACTTCCTTCGAGGCTAAGGAAGCCTATAAAAACACTAAACCGACTCCATACTAAGAGTGGCAGGCTCGCGCCTCCGATCAAGTTACATCTGTTAATTATCACTCCTCGCGGCTCGCGCCGACACGACCCGGTGACACCCTCACACCACCACACCGACCTGACTTCTACATGTCGTTCCTGGCCAGGGTTATTATATATCAGTCATCCCCACTCCAAGTGTCGCGTGATACCCTCACCTTGCTTCCACCGATCCTATGGACTTAAGTCGATCTCATCTCATGAAAACCCCTAACTATTGCAGTTTTAACATGGTTCATCCCTACCTCGAACTGTAGTGTTTCCCTGAATTGGAATCTACTTTACTTAGCTACTAGAACCTTCATTGCCTCTGGAGATACGCCGAATTCTTCTACTTGGTCACGTAGGCCCTGGCGTCATGAGTCTGCCTAGCTTATCAGTGAAGCGGACTAATTCCAATGATATTTTTGGGCAATGCTATTCCATATGCCTAAACTTTGGTTTGAAACTCTAATTACTCCCTTATTATTCGATGAAATCACTCCAACTAAGCGGTAATCATCTTCATTACCCTGTGTTTACATATTGATCTACTTTGCAGATCGAAAATCAGACATTATATGGCTTAATTGGCATAATTAGCAATTATCCAGTTTTATGCTAATTACGGGCTTATATTCCTAGAATTGATACATTGAATTGATTGTTTGTTCAATAATGAAGCATTATTGAACAAAATATTTTTGATTTCATGAATATTAAAGATATTAATTAAATTAATTATTTAAATTTGCATATGGTGATATAAATATGGTTGATATATTATTGAAATACAGTGGGGAGGCTTAGATACTTGACAATTACCCCCTGTATGGTTTCCAGAAATTGGAACACATTTATTGGAAACATACACTTGATGAAGAAAAACAATTAAAACAATGTTTTGATGGAAACTCATTTTTCAATACCATATAAATATTTAAAATATCAATCCTTTCACCTATTTGAATTATGTCTCGCCTGCCTAAAAACTACTCCCAGGTTGCAGTTCATCCCCAACATAATCCAAAGAAAAAACATCAAAATAAAAGAACTTAAAATTACACATGGAAAATTATTCACTATTGAATATTAAAACATTCCCTAGTAACGATATCAGTCATTGTTTACATTTCATCAAACAAAAATCAAAGTCAAAATTCAAAGTATAAATTAGTGTAAAGTTGGTTGGTGCAGGTACTATGAAACCAACTATATTTCCGTGTATCTAGAAATATGGTTCGGTTTCCGTGAATTGCCTATACCTCGAGAGCAGATTTTTATCAGCTGTATTTTGTCAACAGCCCTCTAAACTAGAAGTCGTCGACCTTGGCAGACGGCCTTCAAGTCTTGCATCATCTTACCCTGTGCTAGCTGCTTAGCTGCACGCCCACATAAAAACTGGAAATACCACCCCCCTCTACTCTCGCTCTCAATGAATAGCCACTCACATCTAGCTAGCACACAAGATTGATATTGTGCAAGACCAACTTACACTATAAAACCAACAGTTGTTTTATATCAGTGCTCATATTTTACATTATCAATTAAATGATGATTCACACAAAATACATTTCCTAAAGGCAATTAGAGTTAACGTACCCTGTCATTGACATATACAGATTTAAATATTTTTCTTGTTTCCCGGTGTTATGGTATAACTTTTGTCATATAAGCGATTCGGCACAAAACTAATTAACACTCTCTTTATAATTTAATTCACATTGCTGAGTACTTTAGAAACGACCTGACAATCGCTCTTTGTCCTTAGACAACAAACAACAAATAAAAAGATCCTTTCCTAATAAGCTAATCCACATTTACTTTACTCATCAGTTGCTATGAAAGGGCACTAGCAAAAACACACAATACAGGTAAGCAACCTTGTCTTCCTGTCACAATTAACTTAGGGCAGTGACCCAATCACATATTGCACCAATGACATTTTATCTAGGATTACTATACTCAAAAAGGATATCACCAATCTTTAATTTACACCGGCTCGTCCCTCCTTCCTCAATGCAAATGTGAACCAGTGACAAAATTAGTATTACGCACTACATCCAGCAGTTACATCACATATCATTATACAATAAATCATACCCTCAATAATTCATAACAAATTGCATAGTTTCCTGACAGTTCCTTGTCTCTAACCCCTTCATTATGAAATCCACCTCTAATTATCCTTATTATTATTATTAACTCCTTATTATCGGAATTAATTATTAATTAATTCAAATTATATGATAGGAAAACTTCTATAATCTAAATGATTGACAAGTGGGCTGCACTATCTGGCACAAACTCTCAAAACTGTATTTTGATCCCATCTCGATGTATTTTAAACATTTTATACTAGGCCACAACAAATCTCCAAACATCCAGTTAAATATATTCTAGTAGTTGAAACAATGAATATATGAATTTTACAACACCCTAATTAAAATAAAATTAGTCGCTACCTACTTCGAGATAGACACAAATCAATTACCAATCACAACTCTTTTTTCCTATCGCTTTATCATCATCTCATTAGCCATCGCTAACCATCTCACATTGTCTCGTCACTATCCAAATCGCATCAAATCTCCTCATCAAATCGCACATCACAAATCTACTCCAAATCAAATCAAATCCACTCAAATCTCAAATCAAAACAACTCCTAATCACTTTATCATTTCATCATTAGCCATAGCTAACCAACTCACAATTATCTCAAATCTCAATCGTGGATCCATAGATCCCATCTCCTGTTTCATGTCATTCTCACTTCGGTAATGCAGACTAACCTACCCCAATCAAAATGCTGACTAAATTCTAACCAAGGTTCCGCCAAACTACTATAAACTCATTAACAAACATATTTGATATTTTGCCCTAGTCTAATTAATCTTGTACACATACAATTCACACTTTCATAGATATCTACATACTAATTAGCCCACCTTCAAATCATTTTACATCTCCTTGTTTGTGTTTATTACTCTCCTACTTTCATTTTAACTTTCTTAGATACTAGCTTCTCTCGCTTAGTACCCCCCACTATTTCTGGCTCTTTCATTCTTACTTTGAGGTGTTCTTGACGACCAATCAATGTCATTTTCATCCGTCGTCTAGACATCCCATGTTTTTGTCCCAATAGCCTCGTTTTAAACTTAGCCATGATTCCTTTCTCCAGGCTCTCCTTCCGTTTAGGCCTACTACCCCCCACTATTTTGCAACTCTCTTCAGATAAATCTATCATCCAAGTCTCAATTTTCATCCGCTCCATGTCTCTTCTCCCTCTCTCTCTTTCCATTTCCATAATTGTCATTTTAAACCCAATTACCTTTTTTTCACTCAAAGCATTCCTATCAACATTATTCCAATCAATCCAAAGCATTTCCTTTATCCTGCCGATACCAAACAACTTATTGTATTTCATTTTTATTACCACATCATTAATCAATCCATTCTCATTAACTTTTTCACTATCACCACTCTTATCAATCGAGCTCTCAATTTTATCCACTTTATCAATTTCCATCTCGACAATTTTCAAACCATCATCCTCATTGTTATCAACCTTATCATCAACTTCAGTAATTGCCATTTCATCATTCGCAATTTCCTGATTAGCTCCTTCTACCTGATTTTCCTTGCTCAGTGCCTGTCCACATTCTTTTATTGCTTGTTTTAATCCCCCTATTTCCTGTGACATTTTATCAATTTTGCCTCCCAATTCCTCCGACATTTCCCTATTTTCCCGTGTTTGTTTATCCATTTTTCCCATTAACAGTTTAAACATGTTCATTACCTCAGATTCATTATCTCTTTTAGGTTTCTCTGATCTACCCAAAATATCTGCCCCTACCAAACTATCACTTTTTATCCCCCCGTCTGATTCTGGTATCTGTTCTGTTTTACTCTCTTCCAAAGTAATCCCACTTTCTAACACCTCATCTGACTCGTTTAAGATTCCTAAACCTGTTACATTCAAGCTCTCGGTGTCTGAAATCGTTTCCATCATTGGCATACTTTCGTTTTCTATGTTCACAATACTTGACATGTCAAGGAAATCATCACCTCTCTCAACAACCATCTCTGTTATAGTGGTACTGTTAAACATACCTCCCTGCACTGCTTGATCCATTTTATCACTCTCCTTTTGTAAAATATATGAGTTAATTATGAACTTTTATTGATTAATTTTCATTAATTACTCCCGGTCGATGTAAATAACATGCCACCTCGTTGGCGCGCCAATTGTCGAATTTACCACCTTGAAACCTGTTCAATGCCCGGAAGTGGTAAATCGAAAATATACAATGAAAAATAATGCTAGCTCAAATGTCGGTAGAACACAAAAATCTTTAATTAATAAAATTATATTAATTAATTAATTATAGATTATAATTAATTAATTAATTTAAAAAGAGAACCTGAAAAACAAACTTAATATTTAAGAGTCAGGATAATATGGATCAATTCTACAATTACAAGAGTTGTAAATGAGTTTCCATTCAGATTATAATTTGAAAAATAAACAAAAAACAATACAATTAATTAAACAACAATGTCTACCTGCCTGTGGATCCGATTCTATTATAATATCCTAATTACCCAGTAGGCTAATCCACCTGCCTATTACATTTCAGTTTTCCCTCCAAAATATTGAAACAAAAATATTTAAATGAAAGTTAAATGAATAAATAATGGTTTATTTGAGTACTCATCGTTTACTGCCTTGTCAGAAGACCGCGTGATCGACTCTCCTTGGTTCGGTTTCTTTAGGGGGGAGTGTCTGTCAGATAGCTTACAGCTGGTCCGGTTCGTAGGGAGATCACGTGGGTGCGCACGGCAGACGCGCAGTAAATCGCTCACAACAGTCTTAGGCACGCAGCTCTTTGGAAGATGCTCGGACGGTAATTTATACGTAGCGTGATTTTATGTTGCAGTTTTATATCACTTGCGCTGGTGACATTAGGCTAGCCACGGCACAATTGTAGAACAATTAGTAAAACGGGGACATTTCGCTTATCGCAATAAAGTTCGGCTACGTTATGCGCAGTAGAAAGAACACTCGACGTTGTAGAACAATTAGCAAACCAATGACATTTAGCTGGTCGCAATAAAGTTCGGCTACGTTATGCGCAGTAGAAAGAACACTCGAATTACAATCAGATATAAAATGATATTAATGAATTTCACATCATAACAAAATCACACACAAACCACTTCCTTCGAGGCTAAGGAAGCCTATAAAAACACTAAACCGACTCCATACTAAGAGTGGCAGGCTCGCGCCTCCGATCAAGTTACATCTGTTAATTAGCACTCCTCGCGGCTCGCGCCGACACGACACGGTGACACCCTCACACCACCACACCGACCTGACTTCTACATGTCGTTCCTGGCCAGGGTTATTATATATCAGTCATCCCCACTCCAAGTGTCGCGTGATACCCTCACCTTGCTTCCACCGATCCTATGGACTTAAGTCGATCTCATCTCATGAAAACCCCTAACTATTGCAGTTTTAACATGGTTCATCCCTACCTCGAACTGTAGTGTTTCCCTGATTGGAATCCACTTTACTTAGCTACTAGAACCTTCATTGCCTCTGGAGATACGCCGAATTCTTCTACTTGGTCACGTAGGCCCTGGCGTCATGAGTCTGCCTAGCTTATCAGTGAAGCGGACTAATTCCAATGATATTTTTGGGCAATGCTATTCCATATGCCTAAACTTTGGTTTGAAACTCTAATTACTCCCTTATTATTCGATGAAATCACTCCAAACTAAGCGGTAGTCATCTTCCTTACCCTGTGTTTACATATTGATCTACTTTGCAGATCGAAAATCAGACATTATATGGCTTAATTGGCATAATTAGCAATTATCCAGTTTTATGCTAATTACGGGCTTATATTCCTAGAATTGATACATTGAATTGATTGTTTGTTCAATAATGAAGCATTATTGAACAAAATATTTTTGATTTCATGAATATTAAAGATATTAATAAAATTAATTATTTAAATTTGCATATGGTGATATAAATATGGTTGATATATTATTGAAATACAGTGGGGAGGCTTAGATACTTGACAGCACTACATTATGTACAATTACATTCATATTATAATTATTTCTTAGCAAATCCTCACGCATTCTCTCCGAAATTGTATACACATTTTTTTTAAGTTTCACATTAAGTTAATTAAGTCTCACCTACTATACAAAATTAATTTTGGTCAGTGCTTGTTTGGTTAATTGTACAATCCAATTAGGCTATTTTGTTCTTGTTAAATGTTCATGTAGACTTTTAAGTCTATTTTAAAAAACATTTTATCTGCTGAATAACATGTCTTCACTTATTTTAAATTTAAGAACCAATATAATCAAGGTTATTCAGATTCTCTACATTACGATTAGTATTTGAGTATGTTTCATTTCAGTATATTTGTTGAAGCCTATCAATGAAACAAATAATGAAAGTATCTAAGTTTAAATATTAATTTTTAGTTAAAAAATCGTGAACCATAAGTTAAAGAAACAAAATAAAACAAAACACATTACAAATTATACCGAAAACGCAAGTAGCGTCTGCAGTGCTACGTTCCGCAATACACGCACATGGGCTAAGACGCTCGTAAGCCAGCTTACGCGCCCAGTTACTCACAGGTGCAGTGTCCGAGTGGTGAACGCGTCCGGAAGTGGAGGGAGGTGTCTCGTGTTCGAGTCCGGGTCTTGGCGATAAAATTTATACTTCTGATGTTCTGTCTATATAATTGTACTTGTTCTCTCCTAATCGATCTCTAATATGAAATTATAAATACCCCTTAAAAGTAATTAATTTTTTAATTTTGTTATTCTCATTTTTGGTTCGTGGGTTACTTGCGTGTATACTAGATGGCGTAGCGTACGTGGACTTGCATGTACGGGCAGGATGAGCTACAATGCGGGCTTGCCCAGTATGGGCAGGATGAGCCACAATGCGGGCTTGCCCGTATGGGCAGGATGAGCTACAATGCGGGCTTGCCCGTACGGGCAGGATGCGGGCGGGGGTGACATATTTTTAAGGGTGCCCTCATGGCATGCCCGTACGGGGCCCGTACGGGCAACTTGAGGGCAGGGATGCGGGCATTTTGCGGGCAAGATGATTTCTGTTTGCTGGGTAGGCTAATCGAGACGAAGGGAGGGTTTTACGAAAGGGATGACGCGGGGGGACAAGGGTGGACAGGCCTGTGCTGGTCAGAACCAGCCACAAGCGTATGGGGAGGGCAAGGGTGCCCCCACGTCGTGGTCGTCACTGTACACACTGAACAACACACACAGGCAGAACGAGAAGAGAAAACTAATAAGCGTATTTTTTATATTTTGGAGAAGTTTTTCAAAAATAAAGAGGATAAAGAGCCTGACTCCAAGGCTTAAATGAACATTATTTGTTTATATTTTATGTTAAGATTCATATTTTTCTACTTAATTCTACATTGCCCACACTTACAATAATTTTGTTGGCAATTGTGAAGAATCAATCTGCGTAATAAATAACTCAGTACACATAGAGAGTGAACTAGCCAATCAAACCTCGAACAAGAATCACTTCCATGACTAACCAAGTAATGGACGTAATCCGCAGGGAGGCCGAGAGGTGCGAGAATCTGCAGAGGATTGGTTTACGGTTAGATTAAGTTTGCGCCACTGGCAGCAACTAGACGCTTAGTGATTCTTAACTCGACACCTTCTCGCGGTTTGGCCCGTGAATATGGGAGTTTCACTCCCTGAAACTAATGGCGAGCTCTGGGTCGTCGTCGGGGAACCCCTTCCCTTTGACTACTTCCCCGACGGCGACGACAACGACAACACGGACGGATGACACAGACGGAGACGACCACGACGTGGGGGAACCTTTGCCCTCCCCATATGCTTGTGGCTGGTTCTGACCAGCACAGGCTTGTCCACCCCTTGTCCCCCCGCGTCATCCCTTACGTCCCTCCGATCGTCTCGATTAGCCTAGTTGCACAAATATGAGAAGTAAAGCAATATCCAAAAAAAATCACTTAGGCCCAACCAGATTAAGAAAAAATAGTACATTCTCAGGGTTGGCATTTGATTGATTGATTGGATATTGCTTTACGTCTCATATTAATGCAACTAGGCTAATCGAGACGGAGGGTTTTACGTAAGGGACGACGCGGGGGGACAAGGGGTGGACAGCCCTGTGCTGGTCAGAACCAGCCACAAGCATATGGGGAGGGCAGGGGTTCCCCCACGTCGTGGTCGTCTCCGTCTGTGTCATCATCTGTCCGTGTTATCATTGTCGTCACCGCAGGCGCGTCGGAAGTCCATTTTTCCAGGGGGGGCGAACTTTACCAGGAAAAGTAAATGCTTCCATACATAGTTACATATGGTAACATAATATGCAACTAATGTCCTTGAGTCAGTGGCGTATGATGGAATATATTTCGGGGGAGGGGGCCTTGGACGAACAACGCAATGGTGGGTGTCCCTACAATAGCGCCGCATGCAACTTTTTGAAAAATACTTATTTTTGAAGTGGTTTTTATGTGTTTTAGAAGTAGCTAAGGGGTTTTGCTGAACGAAAAAAAGAAAATATAACAGATGAATTGATTTTATAAGAATATAACATTTAAGCTGGGATTTCAGGGGGGGGAGGGGCTCAAGCCCCGGATACGTGGTGTTACTGTTTTGAATATTGGTAGCTTTTAGCACGCTGGTTAGCTTCTTATGAAGGAGTAGCAGATTATCTCATTTGGGAACGATTCTCCCTTGTAACACGTTTTAGGGCACAAAAATATCGTTCCGCAGTTGCTGCCGATGCTTGTATAGTTAATATAAGCTCTACCTATGTACAGTAGCGGTCATCGCGACTCGCGAGACTGCAGCAGTTTCCTCTTTCTCTTGATTTGTGCTTGTTTGCGGGGTGAGGGGCTGTTTGTGCTAAGAGACATCCACCATCTACGAATACATCCAAACACCAAAAATAATACAATGACATCTCTGAAATACTTTCCTTCTTTAAAAGAAAGTGTGAAGCTAGTAACAATAATCAATGTTTGTAATTGTATTTGACACCCCCACAATAGCGCCGCAGGCAATTTTTTGAAAAATACGTATTTTTGAAGTGGTTTTTATGTGTTTTAGAAGTAGTTATGGGGCTTTCCTGAACGAAAAAAAGAAATAATAAAAGATGAACCAAAACGAAAAACTCGCGTTTATTTGTCATTTTTCTAGGGGGGGCGAGAAGATTCTTTCGCCCCCCCTCAGTAAGCTCAGGGTGGGCAAGCTACCCCCCTGCTCCGACGCCGCTGCGTCACCGTCGGGGAGGTAGTCAAAGGGAAGGGGAAAGTTCCCGGACGACGACCCAGAGCTCGCTTTTAGTTTCAGGGAGAAGAACTCCACTTATCACGGGCCAAACCACGAAAAAGTTGCGAGCTGGAATTTGATGGCCCGTGTGTATTAAATGTTAGTAGTTTTAGGGCGCTTTAACAGCTAAGATTATTCGATTGATTGAATATTGCCTTACGTCTCATATTTATGCAACTTAGCTAATCACGGCGAAGGGATTGACGTAAAGGATGACGCGGGGGGATAAGGGGTGGACACCCAGCAAACACAGTGGTTGCGGGCACGTTCTGGGCACGCGCTGTTCGTGCTGGCGGAGTGCCGGCTAACGGGCACATAACTATGTCTCCCTTCTGGGCCAGTGTGCGTGCCATGTGTACGTTCCATGTAGTTATTATAAATAACATGCTGAGAATTATCCGGATAATATTATTACGTTACACATCCTTTCCGTAGTTTATGTCCACCAATTCTTGTTGCCGCCCGGATGAAAAGACGCGCCTACGACGTGGTGGTGGTTATACTCATTAGGACAAAGATGGAAAAATCGGTAAGTAATAGATTGATTACTTTTGTCATTACATTAGGCCATGTTCTTGTTACACTGTGACCTCATATTGCCTACATTAGGATTAGTACAAAGATGGAAATCAGTAAGAAAACCTGTGAATTACTTTTGACGTTATCTTCAGTAAATAATTGTTTTTTGACAAGAAATATGTTATTGATTAATAGAAAATTGAAGTAAACATTTGCCTCGAGAGGGATAAGAACCCACAATCTCAAGACTACATAACAATGTCCTCCCTATTCATTGAAGGCTTTAAAGAAAACATATGTTAATAAATCATGATATCATTACATAATATAGCCTTATTTAGTAAATATTATAACAATTTTGCTGTAGGTCTTATGTTGGTTGTTTATAGAATTTGAATGCCTCGTTAACAAGGGAATACTAATTAAAAAGAAAACATGTAGTAGGTTTATTAAAATAATAGCTTCAGATTAAATACCTAGCAGCAAGCCATGATTTAAACCTTAATTTAGTACAAATGTCATCAAAACTTATAGATTCTTACAGTCTTATGTAATATTATATTGTTCCACTTTCAGGTATGGAGTGATTGGAAACTGTATGTTAAATCGAAAGCCAGTGACTTTGTTCGATGTGCAAACGGTACTGGAGGTGGCATGCCCCTCCCACAAAGCTGACAATTTTAGAAATTATGCTGGTAGTAGCATTTTCAGGGTGAGAGTGTATTTATGGTGATGAGGGGATTGAGGGTACTGGATTTTCCAAGGACAAGGCTAAGGTAAAGTAGACGTAACTACATAATTTAAAACCAGTGTTGATGTATTGTCTTTATTTTGTATGAACATACACATTTTAACGACAAACCCATCATTGTTTTCTTAATCATACTAGGTCGTTTTGATAAATTATCCGTAGTGTGCAGCCTATAAAACTAATGATAAGAAGCCAATTAGATGGTGTGTCATGTTTGGAACCAATGCTGAACCTAAAACAAAACCTTAAAATTATTATTAACTTAATTTATTGTTGATAAAGGAGCATATCAAAGTTACGTCACATGAGGAGGGTGGACCTGTGAAGAACAGTGAAGGACCTGCAGGTGAAGAAATGGCAATTGTGTTATTGCATATGAGGAGGAGGAAACCATTGAACTTGATGGTGAGGAAGAAAATACGCCTTCAACGTCGAGAAATACGAACGACACTCCTAGTCCTAAATGTTATAAAAAAGGTAATTTGTAAGAACTAGCACCAGTTCGGATCGGATATCGGATATTGCTTTACGTCTCATATTTATGCAACTTGGCTAATCGAGACGAAAGGAGGGACGTAAAGGGATGACGCGGGGGGACAAGGGGTGGACAGGCCTGTGCTGGTCAGAACCAGCCACAAGCATATGGGGAGGGCAGGGGTTCCCCCACGTCGTGGTCGTCTCCGTCTGTGTCATCATCCGTCCGTGTTGTCTTTGTCGTCGCCGTCGGGGAGGTAGTCAAAGGGAAGGGGTTCCCCGACGACGACCCAGAGCTCGCACATTAGTTTCATGGAGATAAACTCCCCTAATCACGGGCCAAACCACGAGAAGGTTGCGAGTTGGAATTTGTTGGCCCAACTAGCACCAGCTTGCAAAGAAGTTATTATTATGCAGACATAGGTGGCACTAACCATATAGTACTGGTACCGAGTATCAAACAGTGGCTAATTTGGTTGCCCACTCCTTACAAACCAACTGCTAGCCGATACTCGTAAATCAGAGTCTTTTGTTGTGTTGTGCCTACAAACATCTCTTATTCGTCCTAGCAACGAACCACATGATATATATATATTTTTAAATTCGTTGCCAATTTTTAAATTCTAAGTTGTTCTGAATCGGCCATGTTGACTCTGTTGTTGATCCGTTGGTGTTTGCACTGTCCATACCACCGATTGTTATTTGATTTTTTTAATTTTTTTTTTAATTTTCATTTTTATTATTTAAATATTGATTATTTGTTATTTAAGAACAAATGATATTTGATATTATTTTACAAAAATTGATGTGTAATAAATTTAAAATCAATATTAATGATATTTTTTATTTTATTTCTAGATCAAGTTAATGCTAACCAGACGAAAAACCACATTAGGCGGCCAAATAACGAAACAGCATTTGACCGGGCAGCAGAATCTTTCAAGGCTGTTGAGGACGAAAAACTGACTGTTTTGAGGGAAATTCGTAACTCGCTCAGCAGCCTTGAAAACATCGCAAAACAAAAATTAGAAGTTTCAAAAAGAAAAGCAAGTGCACAGGAGAGGATTGCCGCAGCCAAAGAGGCAAAGAACATGCGCCCCAACAGTTCCGACATATAATAAGTGGAACTTCAAGTGTGGCAAGCGAACGTCAAAATAAAATCACGTTCCGTTTGCTGCCTCGCTGCCTTCGACGTCATGTGTTTAGCTTCCATTATCGACGGATAGCTCATTTTCAAACATCAGGGTGTCCAGTGCGTAGATGACTATAATTGGAATGGATATTGCTTTACGTCTCATGTTTATGCAAATTGGCTAATCGAGACGATGAGTATTAGTATAAGTAGTTTAAGGGCGCTTCAACGGCAAAGATTATTCGCGCCTCCAAGATATTTAGTTGACTATGTATGGATGTAAAATACGGTTAATTAAAAGTGTTTTTTAAATCATTGTTAGTTAGTTAGTTAGTTAGTGTTGTTTTAGGGCACTCAACAGTAGAGTTACCAGTGCCCATGTCAAGTGTATAGGAATCTTCCAAATTTTCTTTTTCCATAATTGTGGATGAACACCATGTTTTCTTCTTTCCAAGAGGAGGAACGTAAGGAGCGACGCGGAAGGCAAGGGGTGGACAGGCCTGTGCTGGTCAGAACCAGCTACAAGCGTTTGGGGAGGGCAGGGGTTTTCCCACGTCATGGTCGTCTCCGTCTTGTGTTCAATTCATTGTCTATCTGAGAAGTTATCTTTTGAAAATTTGTTATAAAATGTATCATCCATATCCATATGCTATGGGTATAAAAAATAAAAATTATGGTTAAGGACACGTAGGCATGTCAAAGTTTTCATCTCAACATTATTGATACTTATAGGTATATGTGTATTAAATATTTGATTGATTGGATATTGCTTTACGTCTCATATTTAGTGTAAAACTTAAAATTTATTATAGGCAAAAAAGTTACAATTGTAACACTCCGTGCAGAACTCGAGACTTCTGGAGACTTTAATGGTTCCAGATTGTCCCTATTAAGGATTCTCAAGTCAATGGGATTTTTTTTTAAAGTTGAAAATAGAAAAGTGATTATGGAGAAGCCAGACGTAGTGTCAAAGAGACTGTTATTCCTTAGGGAATACATGACACTAAAGAGAAGCCCTAATCATCCTACTTTTGTGTTTCTGGACGAAATCTGGGTCTTCCTGCACGGTATCGACATGAAGACCTGCAGTGCGATCACGTAAAACTCCAGAGATAACGATAGAAAACGATTTCTATCGTTATCTCTAGCTACAATAGATAACTTTTGCGATCACGTAACTACATAGCTAACGTTCTCTATAGAAAGCGATTTCTACTAGAAAACTTCTTTATCGACGCGTTCTCTATAGAAAGCGATTTTACTAGGATACTTTGACGTACGATAATAATTATCGACGTACATATTATTGTACGTCGATAAATTATCGTACCTTCACAGCCATGTTCACAGCGTTAAATCGCAAATAAAAATCATTGCAAGGCAGTGAAAAAATGAAAAAAGCGGTAAATTCAAATACGTACCAACATGACGTAAATTCATATCGTAGCCTACGTAATAAAATGATAAAAATATAATAATAATAATAATAATAATAATAATAATAATAATAATAATAATAATAATGGTAATAATAATGATGATAATGATAATACCGGTAATGATAATAATAATAATAATAATAATAATAATAATTTAATAATTTAAATATGAAGATGAATGTCTGGAATACTAAATCACTTCATGGGAGGTACCCGAAAAGCATCCAGCAGCCAAATATTGACATTGTTAAATCAGTTAGATGGATTCACAAAGGAGATTTGTTTGCTGAAACCGAAGGTTTTATTTTCGCCATCCAAGATCAGGTTATAAATACCAACAACTATAAAAAATTCATCATCAAATCCAATGACAATGATATGTGTAAAAAAATGAAAAAAATTTTACGGAGACAATAGCCATGTTATAGCTGGGTGCCCTTCAATTGCCAAAACACGTGGTATTCAGTAGGCATAACCCAGGTAGCAAAGATAGTTTATCAACATTTAGGAATGAACGCACATCTACTTGTCAATCCACCTCCTTATTACAAGTATTCTCCTCACCTGTGATCGAAAATGCAGAATTTATAATGTTTGGGATAAACGGGTTATAAACAGACAAAACCATAGACCACAACAAGCCGGAACATCATTTTAGCGATAAATCTAACAGAATTACATATCTAATTGACATTGCGACCCCCAATGAGTAAAATATTGAGAAACGAGAACACTAAGGTGGAAAAATATCAAAATTTAAGTCAAGAAATAACAAGAATTTGGAAAATGAAAACTTTTTACTGTCCCTGCCTATCGTGGGTCCAGCCACTGGAGTCATACCATCTTCCCTCCTGCCAGCCTACAATGCCTGGGTCGTCTCCAAATCTCTACATCAGCATGCAGAAAGCAGTCATCCTTCAAACGTGCCACATAGTCAGAAGATTTTTGCAGTTATCACTTCTCTCTCTCTCTCTCTCTCTCTTCTCTCTCTCTCTCTCTCTCTCTCTCTTTAAAAGATTTTGCCATACAATTGCTTGTTTTATAGATAGAAACTTTTATTGATTTTGTTATCACACTCATCTTTATTATTATTTTGTTAATTAGATTAATTTGTCTACAGTAATATGTGTACTATACTTATGTTTTCACGCTGTTAAAATGTAAACTTTTGTTGGGCTTGGGCCCCAACCCGCCTTGTGTATACTAGGACGCAAATGTACCTGAGATTGTTTGAACAATAAAGAACCACTTATAATAAAAAATAATAATAATAATAATAATAAAAATAATAATAATAATAATAATAATAATAATAATAATAATAATAATATAATAATATAGTAATAATAATAATAATAAATAATAATAATAATAATAATAATTAACACAATTTATTGGTCGGGACATTTCGCCGCGTCGAATCCGCTTTAATTGCTTTTGACGTTTCAGCCCAACTGTGTGGGCTATCCTAGAAAAACAAGATATTTAAATTTTAAAAACTTACAAAAATAAAAGCCCAGACAAGGCGTTACATAGAAAAAAAAAAATCACAAAACAAACAGTTACCATGAAACCAGGCCCCGCCTTCTATAAACATGCGTTACAATTCTTATGAAGACCAAAAAATCACATTTGAGAGTTTCTGGTACGTATACATCACTTCGTCGGACTCCACTTTCTTGGGGCTGGATCCAGTTTTGGGACAGGGAGGACGAGAAGGTCGTATTTCGAAACCGGAAGTAAGATGTCGGGGGTAATGCAACTATTTTTGATACGGCCGCGTTGGAGTTGTCTTGAATCCTTTTCAATATAGGCGCCCACGACCCGCTCAGCTTAAACGATTTAATGATTATGTTTAATTTAAGTGATCACTATTTGCAATACTGTACATGTTAATTAATTAATTAATTAATTAATTAATTTAATGATTATGTTTAATTTAAGTGATCACTATTTGCAATACTGTACATGTTTATTAAATTTAAAATAAGTGATCGTATACGTACCAGAAACTCTCAAATGTGATATTTTGGTCTTCATAAGAATGTAACGCATGTTTATAGAAGGCGGGGCCTGGTCATGGTAACTGTTTGTTTTGTGATTTTTTTTTCTATGTAACGCCTTGTCTGGGCTTTTATTTTTGTAAGTTTTTAGAATTAATATCTTGTTTTTCTGAGGATAGCCCACACAGTTGGGCTGAAACGTCAAAAGCAATTAAAGCAGATTCGACGCGGCGAAATGTCCCGAACAATAAATTGTTTTAAATTTTATTTACCGGGCCGCGAAAGCCTTAAATTTGAAATAATAATAATAATAATAATAATAATAATAATAATAATAATAATAATAATAATAATAATAATAATAATAATAATAATAACTATAAATAATAAATTTAAAAAATAGTAAAAAAAAATGTCTGTATTATTTATTAATTCATTGCATAATAGTAGCCTTGGTTACAATTTACAAGCCAACTGATTTTTCAAGTTTTATTCAACCCTGACCATCCAGAGAAAAGCTTTATTATTATTAGGTATGTTTAATTGGATGTAGAAAGACAGTAGGTCTTCTTGCACAACCCTATGTTTTGTATGCAAAGTTCATACTTCGATTTCCAAGTCAAAAATACAATTGCCATCCCTTACAGCCTACAACATTGTAGAAAAGACTTGCGTTGCAGATATGTTGATTGGCCATGTTTCTATTAGCCGACCCTTTGGGGAAGGTATACTAGGAAGGATAAAGTGAATACAGATAGTGTAGGCCTAAGTTAACAAATAAGCAGCTACCAGTGGTGTCAAACTGTTTTCAAATATCAGGATTCAGCATTTGTATGGGTAATGGCATTTTTCTCAGACAAATACACTATTGTTTTCCAATTTGGTCTGTAGCAAGCATAAAAGTGTAAAATAAAAAACTTGTCTTATTTTACTTTTTTATAAGGGCAATGTTGAAACTAGTTCTACAGAAACAAGGCATTTTTTTTTTTTTTTTTACAATTCAAAATAATTAGCATGTGTGTGTGTCACATGAACACATCTACACAAGTGCCTCAGACTGTATAAATATAATGCCTCTTCTATTATCATTTAGGCCCTACACAGACAATTTTGTGTAGTGTTTTACTGAAATGCAATTAAATTTGGTTAGAAATTACATCTTTATATAATTTTGGCTTCACTCCTTGTGAAGGACAGAATTTACATTTTTAAATCTAGGGGAGAGGTGTTTTTAAATACATATTTTAATATCTATTGATTAATGTGGTTGCCATACTAAAAGAAGATCAATATGGTTGTAGAGGAAGTAGGAGCAAAATGTCAATGATGCAGATTTATTAGAAATGTGGTAGGCCTACATAACTAGCTACTATTTTGAGGTCTAGAATAATTGTGCTTATATTTTATAGTTTATAAGCATGGACCTCTTGCAGGCATACTACAAAATCAAAAAGTGTCTTTGTTAAAATCAATACAATGTTTCTGTTGTAATACAATAATTTTAAAAAATAATCCAAGCAAAAATATAAGTCGGGCCTACCTAATACAGTAGGCCTACCTAGGTACCGTCTACTGTAGATAGCTGTCAAGCCTATACTTACTGTACATAGGCCCTAGGTGGGTACATATTTTAAAAGAAATGTTACTACACAGGATTAAACATTACAACTAAATAGTGCTTGAAAAGTTGAAAGCTGCATTCTTTAGCACCATTCACTTCAGTGTTCTCTGCCAATCACCTACGGTACCTTTTTTAGCATTAAATGTGGAAGGTACAAGTTAAGTTACCAAGTATTCAGATTTAAAATAGTTGGAAATAAATTAAAATTAAATCATTTATCTCAGCCGGGTATCGAACCTGGGTCTGTCATATTGGTCTTGAATAACATGTACGTGTTCAGTGTTTTGTTGATTGAGTAGGTAGAGATTCTTTTATGTGTACCCGGGAACAGAGAATAGCTGTCCGTAGTGGATCATAAAGGTTTGCGTGCAGGTCCGAAGTTTGATCCTTGCTCCGGCCTGGGGTTTGGTCGAACTAATGTAACTGTAGGGCAAGGCTTGGGATAAGTTCTCCGAGCAAGATAAGGGCCTACAGACTAGGGGCATTGTAGACTAGCTTAGATAAGTGATGAGTTGCTAGGCTAGCCCATGCTAGGCCAATCCTTCTCAGGTTGACAAATGACATGCACTATCCTATCGCAATCATCACAAAGCATATATCGCAATATGAGAACAGCACCTAGCTGGTCTTACATAGGGATGACATGAAATTTACTGCGGGTCAAAGGCCATTGTGTAGGCCCTAGACCCATCCATAATAATGTGTGTCGGCATAGCCTACACCAAGCCCTAGAACCGAATACTAATGCGAAAAGTAAGGTTAGAGGAGCCCTGCGATCTAGGCTAAGCATCAAAGCCTCTATTCTACTGTACTATTCTATACTACTACTCCTACCTGCCGGGCTTAAATTGATAGGCCTAACACTTGTGATATGACTGGTCGTAATTGGCCCTACAGAAAATAATAGGGACTTACTACGCCTGGGCCTAGGCCCCTAGCGCAGTGTTTGACAGGACTGTCACCCACCAATGTAAAGAAGGTTAGGTTGTTATGCAGGCCAACATGTAGGCCTACACGGCTACGGCTGGAAACTCGGAAGGCTAATAGCAGCTGTGCCAAGAGGAGGCAAATTCAAAATAGTCTTTTATGAATTACATATTTTCGTACGCCGTATGGATGCCGGCTACACGGTGGACTAGAGTCCTTGTAATCTAGCCTTCATGGTAAGCTTACGCACAGTATGGGCTAGGCCTAACATACGCCTACGACAAACTGAGCAATTTGAAGATTATTTGATAAAGTTATTGAACCTAGATAGTTTATTATTGTTCTGCATACCTTGTTATGTGATCTACGTGTAACAAATAACATCTAAAGTACATCATTTTATTGTTATTAAATATAAAGAGCTGAGGCGGTATTGATATGAAACAAGTCCGCCATTTGTAATTTGAGCTTTTCTATAGGTGACAACTCGTAACGCGATCTCCTTTGCTCACGCTAAATATTTGTCACTGTAGTTATCGTTGTCTATAGAGAAGTGATATCACGAGTTTCGTGGTCGGACTTTAGGATAGTTGTCACAGAATTGAGATAACGATAGAGAGCTCATGAGCTTTTCTATAGAAATCGATTTCTACAAGCTTACATGATCGCACTGCTGGACTCAGTCTGATAACCTGGTGGCCGTTCCTAGACGGCCCAGGGGGACGGCACACGGTGCATTGTCTTACATGCCGGTACCAGTGTGGGTTTTGTCCCGGGTGCTGACCTGTTGTTCTCGTCCAAAGCAAACACAGCAGATTACCATGGCGAGATGAACGGGGAAAACTTCATGAAATGGATAAAAACACAGCTTCTGCCGGGACTAGAGAAGTTGGGGGCTGGACCATATGTGATTCTTATGGACAACGCTTCGTACCATAGCGAAGTGGTTGAGAAAAAACCTACTTATGGCTGTACAAAACCAAAGCTAATGTTAGGTATCAGGTTCTTAACCTTAATAACTGAAAACCAAGCTAAATAAGGTTAATATTGGTTTGAGTATTTGTGTTTAGAGAATCGAGACCAACAACTAATCTAAATGTTAGAAGACAACTGCATGAGAATAATAATTGTTGACACAAATATTTTTTTTTTACCTTCAAGCGGTTAACTAACACGTTTCGTGTTAAGTTGTTGGTCTCCATTCATCAAACACAAACGTAATCCCTACTGACTTTCATCTCAAACCATACAGGTTGCTGGTTGAAAGCAATGTTTAATATAAAATCAGGCTATATTTGGTAATTTACAATATTTAAACCTTGAACTTCTATTTGTGCAGGATTGGCTTTGGAGAAAGGCATCACGGTACCGGATGGTAAATTGAAGAACGAACATAGTTCAGTATTGAGATCGATTGGATATTGCTTCACGTCTCATATTTATGCAACTTGGCTAATCGAGACGAAGGGAGGGACGTAAGGGATGACGCGGGGGTAGGGGTGGACAGGCCTGTGCTGGTCAGAACCAGCCAAGATATGGGAGGGCAGGCTGTTCCCCACGTCGTGGTCGCTTCTCTGTGCATCATCCGTCCGTGTTGTCATTGTCGTCGCCGTCGGGGATCAAAGGGAGGGGAAGC
>JAMZAV010011044.1:0-20185 GCA_024449915.1 Sweltsa coloradensis | reverse complement strand
TTGTTTTAATGTTTTTGTATTTAGTAACCTAACACTAGTGGGTTTTATACCTGTTGTTGGTGACCAATAAATAAATAACATCGTTTATTGGTATAAACAAATATATTTATTTGTAACCTTTCTAATTGATATTGACGTAGATAATGGTAAAATTGAGCCAATTTATTACGAAATATGATATTATGCAAAATGAAAGAATTAGATGTTAAATCTTTAAATGTACAATTGTTTGAACTTCACTTGAGAGACCTTGACAATCATTTAACTGACCTTGACATTACCTTAGAAGGCACTTTTTGTTGTTGTTTATATTTGCATATGTTTTAGTAACTAGGGACAATAGTCCGACATCTTGTAACCAGAAGAAAGCAGCCAATATACAATACAGATAATTATATTTAATTCATTCAGTATTATTATTGTAAAGGTATTATTAAGATATGTTATAAGCAAGCCGTTTCACTAATCTAGCGATTGAACCAACAGTCCACTTCACCAGAGCGAACAACAATAATAAATGATAAAAGTACGTTTAGAATGATTATTTTATATTATAAAATAACAATGATCATGATAACAATGATAACAATGTTAATTTACATCAAGATTTATTTAAATATTCAAACTTGTAAAAATGAAAATATTATTACAACAAAATTATAATAATTTAAAAATAACTAAAATTAAGCTGTATAATGATTTGTGAGATGTCGAATTGACTAAAAAATGAGTATGCACGCAATGAAATCTAACAATATAAAAAATGTACGACCTGCAATGTCTTGGATATTATTACATCAAAATATTATATTGGATAAAAAAAGTAATGATTATCTCGATTGTTATTTAAATATATGTGTATAAATTTTGAGAAATGTGTTTTGCATTTAGGTTTGTGAGTATTCATTTAGTCGTCACATCTCCCCCAACCACCTAAATATAAGGCACCGTCACCACTACCGACGTTCTATAAACATGACACCGTAATGTTAAATACAAACTGAGAATTGTGTGTGCCATATGAACTTCGAATCGTTAAATATATGTATGTATTTAAATGCGTACTGATGTTCGAATGAAATTTATTTATCTTAAATTAATTTATTTTAATGAATTACATTTATATTACGTAAAAAATTAAATATAGAAGTTACCACCTACTTATAAATTGTCCAATCAACGTGTAAACTATCACTTTCCGATTCAAACAACGTTGACTCTGACTTATTCACGCATCAGTTGGTTTTCACATTACATTAAGCTGTCATCCAAGTGTTTATCAACATGATAATTCCAATTTCTAGTGCAAACAAAACAAAAATATCATCACATTTAGACACCTTCAATGATGAGCTATAATATATCATACTTTAATATATCTTCCCGAATCAGGTACGAGTCAATTACAGCTGATAACATTAATGTAATGGAAAATTCGTGTTTAATTCAATACACAACAGAAGTCGCAGTTGTTTGTTAGGAACAACAGTAGACGCTACTAAATTATGGTATGCCTGCGGTAACAATGTGTGAGTTCATTTTTACTCATATATTCGGAGAATCCTTTTTAATTATGGTATAGCCAAATTACAAAAGAGGCAATTTATTGCAAGTTATTGTTTCCGTAAACTATTTGAAAACGGGAATGATAACGAGATCTTGGCGCCTTTTTTTGGCGATGTAAAATAATCCACCATTGGTGTTATTTGGAAGAGTTTTTGTTACATAGACCCAACTCAAATATACTACAGTACTGCCATCAACATTAAAAATTTTGGTGGATCCACAATTATAAACTAGGACATAAAAATACAAAATTGCAACCGATATCAAAAGATTTTCAAAAATGTCTTTGGTGTCAGCTTTAAAACCTCTTTTAGTTACATCAAAACTTTTCGGAATAGCGCCATGCACTTTAAACTTGGAACCATCAAAAACATCACTAGTGTATTCTCTAACTTTCTGCACTGGTGTGAGCGTTTTTATAGTTAAAATGGTTAACTATTACTTGGTGAAGGAAGAGTTTCACACTTACATAATTCCGATGATCATTACACTTTTCATAAGGGGATGCTCTGTGCTTATAGCAATAATAACATCGGCGTTGAAAGCGAGGTTGTCATTTACGACTATTATTGAAAAAGTAGTTGACATTGACTTAAAATTATATAAATACAATCTAAATTATAACGATGTTTTTAAATTTTTGGTCATAAATAATTGCCATTGTTGTAAGTTACATCTCAGTGTTCGTGTACGAATTGTATTTGGTTAATTTCGAATTTATAATGCCTATGGCAGGTAGGAATTTAGCAGAAGGGACTTCTGTCTTTGTCATTGTACAATTCATTAATTGTGTGTACTTTTTGAAGACGAGATATCTCGTTTTGAACAAACAGTTACAACACTGCATCAACTTGTCTAAATCTGCCTTATGTAAACACATTTCTGTGAATACTAGACCACTCATCACACAACCACATTTCAATCATGGTATTTCTGTACTTTCGGACCTAAATAAAGGACTATGTTTGAAAGAAAATAATCAACCAATAGCTTGGCAAAAACATATGCCTGTCGATAAAATTCGCACCTTACGAAACGCTCATAACGAATTAAATTTAACAGCTAGATTGGTGAACTTACATTATGGCCTCCAACTGGTTTTTAAAGTGGCTTTCTTGTTAGTATCTCTCACGTCATCAGTTAATTAATTTACTTTATCATTAGGTGCTAAAGAAAACGTAGTGTTTGAAAAATATGTCTACCTTGTTATTTGCAATATAGTTTTCTGTACCACTGAGTTGGTCTGTATCGCGTATGTGTGTCACGTGACAACCAAAGAGGCTAACAGGACCTTGTTGATAGTCCAAGATTACATCTTGCTTGATAACCTAGACAATGATGTAATCAGCGAGTTGAACAGCTTCGCGCAACAACTTGCCAATAACAAGCTTGTATTCACCATGCCCATGGGTTATTCCCCCTGGACATGACGTTGCTCTTGGGCGTTGCGGGAACGGCGGCTAGGTATATTGTAGTTTTGTTAATAAATGAATGATATAATATGTTACTTTGGGGACAGAACTTAGCTCTGAATAATTATGTTTTTTAATGAAAAAAATTATTATTCACAATTTAAAGGAATTGGATTTAGATTTTGTTTCCTGTATAGATTGAAGTAAGACTACTTATTGTATCATATATGTAGTTCTCCATGGTATGATATTGCATTTCTACCTAGGCTATTTTCTTTAATTATTTTGATGTTTACGATAAATATGTGTTGTGTTTATTAAATAACCTGAATACGGGAATGATTTATTTTTTCTATTTCATTAATCGGGAAACACTCCCGTAGTTGTAATTGATTTCCATTTAAAGAGAATGGTTTTGTTATTTCCAAAACGTTTTAAATGGTATTATACAGAGTTATTGTCCACAAAAGGCCTTAAATAGTAGAAGTTTAATGTATTTTATCTGTCCCAAGACGGCACAAGTTGGCTAGTGTGCATGTGTCTGTGTTAATGGAAAAAAGACGGATGTTTCGACATTTGAAAGGAAGCACACTACTGATTGTATCTCGTTGTTGAATGTATTTGACGGTTGATTAGTTTGCTAAGATAAGATATTCGATTGGAAGACGACAAGCGATAAATAACTGTCGATAATAGAAACAGCTTTAATAAAACCGAATTTTAATCACTAAGACTAGAAAGTGTGTTAGTGAAGACCAGTCGAAAATTGCTACTAGTAACTATAGATATCAGTAAACTTAATGAAATGGACAAGATGTAATAAGTGTAAGTTCAGGACATTTTCAAGTGGGTATTATGGAGAAAAAAATCTCACTGAACTGTTATTATTTCTACATAAATTATCTAAGCTAAATCCAATCTAATTAATGGGCTAATATAAGTATACACCAAAAACCAAGACACAGAGTGTATTAATAATTGTTATAACTAAGGTATCACTTATAGAGTAGAATCATTAAAGCTTAAGAATAACAATTCATAAAGTGGCTAAAATTTGTATAAACCCATTTGTAAAAATACAATACAAAATCACAATTGAATGATAAAAAATAAAATAAAATAAATTTGCGTGTGATTAAAGCAAGCAGAATCATGAGTGTATCAAAGGCCCTCTTATAGAGTAAAAAACACGATAATAAACAAATATGGCTCCAAGTAAGGAACCTATTTTGCAGATGTCTCTAATGTCAGCTATAAAACCACTTTTCACGATATCTAAACTCTTTGGAATAGCTCCGTTCACTTTGAACTTAGAACCGTCTAAAAAATCCATCGCGTATTCCCTTACTTTCAGTGTTGCACTTTTAGCCAATGTGGTAATACAAACCAAAAGATTATTTGGTTTCTACAAGACCAGTAAAAATCGTCCATCCTTGATGATTCCTTTGATAATCACGTTATGCATTACTGGATGTAATGCCTTTATCTGTGTTATTGTCGCAGTGTTAAAAGCTAGAAAAACATTTACAGAACTAATATCTGTAATAATTGACATTGACAAAAATCTTTTAAAATATAATTATAAGATTTATCAACATGTTTTTAAAATATTGGTTTTCGAAATAGTGGTGATATTTTGTTGTTGCATTTTTTTAACAGGATACGAAATAATATTAGAAAGCCCTAGAAAAAGGATAATATCTGCAAGTAGGTTTGTGGCTGACCAAATTTCTCTGATTGTGGTTATGCAATTCTTGAATTGTGTATATTTTTTGAAAAGCAGACACAGAGTTCTTAACCAGCAGTTGGCAAGCAGCTTTAATTTGGTCAAATATGACTTGGGAATAATACAGCCCATCCAGGTGCGAACATTTGTAAATCCTGGCCCACAAACATATCCATCATGTGCGTTTAAGGTCATGGCGTGGTCACGTGACGAACAGTCGCCATCAAGGAACAAGCTATTTTTAGTAACGAAGATCCGTAACCTACGAAAAGTTCATAACCAACTTCGTCAAGCAGGAATGTTAATAAACTCCTTTTATGGTTTTCAACTAATTCTAGTGGTATTATTATTGCTTATTAATATAAGTGATACTGCTTACATGTGTATTTTATCGATGGGGGACGGTGTCCATAAAATATCTTTCAAATATAATACCTTAAATATGTGTACCTTTGTGTTCTTCACCACTGAGTTGGTCTGTATCGCGTATGTGTGTCACGTGACAGCCGAGGAGGCTAACAGGACCTCGTTGTTAGTCCAAGATTACATCTTGCTTGATAACTTAGACAATGATGTAATCAGCGAGTTGAACAGCTTCGCGCAACAACTTGCCCATAACAAGCTTGCGTTCACTGCCCATGGGTTATTCCCCCTGGACATGACGTTGCTGTTGGGCGTTGCGGGAACGGCGGCTACGTATATTGTGGTTTTGTTACAAAATGAATGATATAATATGTTACTTTTGGGACAGAACTTAGCGCAGAATAATAATGTTTCAGTTAAAGAAGAAACTAAATGTTATTTGCTGTGTTGTTCAATGAGAAAAATTATTATTTACAATTTTAAGAAATTGTATTTAGATTTTTTTTCTTGTACAGATTGAAGTAAGTCTACTTATTGTAATATATTTAGTTCCCCACGGTATGTTATTGCATAGTAGTTCAACTTTAGCTATTTTCTTTAATTGTTGTGATGTTTACGATAGATATGTTTTGTGTTCGTCAAATAACCTGGTGATGGAAATGGTTTATTTTTCTATTTCATTAATCGGAAAACACTCCCGTTGTTGTAATTGATTTTCTTTTAAGGGAATGGTTTTATTTCATAAACATTTTAAATTGTATTATAAAGAGTTATTGTTCACAAAAGATCTTGAATAGATGTAGTTTAAATGTAGTTTACCTGTCCCAAGACGGGACAGGTTGGCCAGTGTAGGGTTATATGTGTCTGTGTTAAAGAAAAGAAGATGGATATGTTTCGACATTTGAAAGGAAGCACACTGCTGATTGTATCACGTTGTTGAATTTTTTTGACGGTTGATTAGTTTGCTAAGATAAGAAATTCGATTGGAAGACGACAAGAGATAAAATATTTGGCGATAATAGAAACAGCTTTAATAAAACCGAATTTTAATCACATAGACTAGAATAACACGTGTTAGTGAAGTCCAGTCGAGAAGTGCTACTAGTAACTATAGACATCTGGAAACTTAAGGAAATGGACAAGATGTAATAAGTGTAAGTTCAGGACATTTCAAGTGGGTATTATGAGGACAAAATCTCACTGAACTGTTATTATTTATACATAAATTATTTAAACTTAATTCAATCTAATTAATGGACTCATATAAATACACCAAGACACAGAGTGTATTAATAATTATTATAACTGAGGTATCACTAAGAGTAGAATCATTAGAGCTTAACAATTCATAAAGTTGCCAAGATGTGTATAAACCCATTTGTAAAAATACAACACAAAATCACAATTGAATGATAAAAAATTAAAATTAAATAAATTTGCGTGTGATTAAAGAGAGCAAAATCGACTAAATAATGTACTATTATACATAACCATACATACAATTTAAAATAATATTAATCAGATTCGTTGAATTGAGAAACTTGAAATTGATTGACGCTTTTAAGAAATAAGACAAGATGGCAACCACTTATTTAAGCAACCCATTAGGAATATAAAGAGTGCATCAAACTTTATTTTAAAGAGAAAAATACACGATAATAAACAAAAATGGCTTCAAGTAAGGAACCAATTTTGCAGATGTCTCCAATGTCAGCCATAAAACCACTTTTCACGTTATCTAAACTCTTTGGAATAGCATTTTTAATTTATCGGGTTGTTTCGTAGCGGCGGTAGTGATATCATAATTTTCATGTCCTGAAGAAGAAGATAACATGGTCTTCGAAACGTCGACAGAAAGATATCACTACCGCCGCTACGAAACAACCCGATAAATTAAAAATGTCATCAACGGGTAGCGAGACATTTAAAAGTTTTATTCTTTGGAATAGCTCCGTTCAATTTGAACTGAGAACCGTCTAAAAAATCCATCGCGTATTCCCTTATTTTCAGTGTTGCACTTTTAGCCAATGTGGTAATACAAACCAAAAGATTATTTGGTTTCTACAAGACCAGTAAAAATCGTCCATCCTTGATGATTCCTTTGATAATCACGTTATGCATTACTGGATGTAATGCCTTTATCTGCAGTGGCGGCTGGCTAGGTGAGGCAAGTGAGGCGAAGCCTCACCAAAGAATCTGGCTTTCCAACTCCATAGTTTTTACAGTTTTTAACCAACGTAATACGCATTCGCAAATGTTTAAACTGTGATAGATTTGGTTTTGAGTTGAGTATTATTGAGCGTGAGCGCTGCGCTGCGAAACCCCCATGATCAGTGAAAGCTCCACTGCATGAGCGGTATAATGCCGCCCGACCCGAACGAGGCGACCACGTTGATCGGTACAGTGCCGGAGGGTATATACACTATGCACCCTAGTCGCGCATGCGTTCTCGATGGTGTCTCGATACGCGATGTCTTGCAGCCGCTGGCTAGACCAGCTGGACTGAGGCGAAGATCTCGGCCGATGTCTTGTAGCGGAGATGTGCCAGCTAAAACAGCTGGACTGAGGCGACGTTTCGCCGTGATGGACGAGCCAAACGAAAGCGCTCGAATGTGTTCAAGTGCAAGATGCAAGTGCAATGAATATCAATATTGTAATTCAATATATATTCAATGTATACACATGATAATCATAAAATAAAAAATAACTTTTGAAAGTATAGATGTTTTTGGTTTCTAGTATCTACTGCACAAAAACTACATTATTTTGGTATTGTATTCAATCCACTACTTTTTTCTAAAACGCACCAAACGCACTTTAAAACCCGATTTTCAAAATTTTCGCCTGGGCGCTATTGTTGGGGGGGCGAAGGGGGGCTTCGCCCCCCAAACCCCCCTTGTGGTCCCCGTGTAACACCCCCGGAATATTAATTTCGCCTCACCAATGAAACTACCCCAGAGCCGCCACTGTTTATCTGTGTTATTGTCGCAGTGTCAAAAGCGAGAAAAACATTTACAGAACTAGTATCTGTAATAATTGACATTGACAAAAAACTTTTTAAATATAAGTCTTATCAACATGTTTTTAAAATATTGGTTTTCGAAATAGTGGTGATATTTTTTTGTTGCATTTTTCTAACAGGATACGAAATTATATTAGAAAACCCTAGAAAAAGGATAATATCAGCAAGTAGGTTTGTAGCTGACCAAATTTCTCTGATTGTGGTTATGCAATTCTTGAATTGTGTATGTTTGTTGAAAAGCAGATACAGAGTTCTTAATCAGCAGTTGTCAAGCAGCTTTAATTTGGTGAAATATGACTTGGGAATAATACAGCCCATCCAGGTGCGTACATTAGTAAATCCTTGCCCACAAACATATCCATCATGTGCGCTCAAGGTCATGGCGTGGTCACGTGACGAACCGTCGCCATCTTGGAACAAGCCATTTTTGTTAACTAAAATCCGTATCTTACGAAAAGTTCATAACCAACTTCATCAAGCAGGAATATTAATAAACTCATTTTATAGTTTTCAACTAATTCTAGTGGTATTATTATTGCTTATATCAATAACTGATACTGCTTACATGTGTATTTTATCGATGGGGGACAGTGTCCGTAAAACAACTTCGAAATATGATGTCTTAAATATGTGTAACTTTGTGTTCTTCACCTTTGAGTTGGTCTGTATCGCGTATGTGTGTCACGTGACAGCCGACGAGGCTAAGAGGACCTCGTTGTTAGTCCAAGATTACATCTTGCTTGATAACCTCGACAATGATGTAATCAGCGAGTTGAACAGCTTCGCGCAACATCTTGCCAATAACAAGCTTGTATTCACTGCCCATGGGTTATTCCCCCTGGACATGACCTTGCTGTTGGGCGTTGCGGGAACGGCGGCTACGTATATTGTGGTTTTGTTACAAAATAAATGATATTATATGTTACTTTTGGGACAGAATTTAGTGCAGAATAATTATGTTTTCAGTTAAAGTAGAAACTAAATGTTATTTGCCGTGTTGTTCAATGAGAAAAATAATTATTTACAATTTTAAGATATTGGATTTAGATTTTGTTTCTTGTACAGATTGAAGTAAGACTACTTATTGTATTATATTTAGTTCCCCGCGGTTTGTTATTGCATAGTAGTTCTACTTCGGCTATTTTCTTTAATTGTTGTGATGTTAACGATAAATATGTTTTGTGTTTTTCAAATAACCTGGTGATGGAAATGGTTTATTTTTCTATTTCATTAATCGGAAAACACTCCCGTAGTTTTTATTTACTACAAATCAGAAATTAAAAAAGTCCGCCCCAACCGGGAATCTAACCACGGATTTCCCACATTCCAGTTGGTCCGTGGTTCGATTCCCGGTTGGGGCAGACTTTTTTAATTTCTGAATTGTAGTAAATAAAAACAATTACACCCACGGGAGTGTTTCCCGATCAACCAAATCGAGAAACTCCCGTAGGTGTAATTGATTTTCATATAAGGGAATGGTTTTATTTCCTAAACATTTTAAATGGTATTATAAAGGATTTTTCTTCACAAAAGATCTTGAATAGTAGTAGTTTAATGTATTTTACCTGTCTGAAGATGGAAAGGTTGGCCAGTGTAGGGTTGTATGTGTCTGTGTTAATGAAAAGAAGATGGACGTTTCGACATTTGAAAGGAAGCACACTACTGATTGTATCACGTTGTTAAATGTATTTGACGGTTGATTAGTTTGCTAAGATAAGATATTCGATTGGAAGACGAAAGAGATAAAGAACTGGCGATAATAGAAACAGCTTTAATGAAACCGAATTTTAATCACATAGGCTAGAATAACACGTTTAAGTGAAGTCCAGTCGAGAAGCGCTACTAGTAACTATAGACATCTGGAAACTTAAGGAAATGGACAAGATGTAGTAAATGTAAGTTCGGGACATTTCGAGTGGCTATTATGAGTGAACAAATTCTCACTGAACTGTTAGTATGTATACATAAATTATCTAAGCTTTACACAATCTAATTAATGGGCAAAAATAAGTATACACAAAGACACAGATTTTATAATACAAGGTATCACTTAAGAGTGGAATCAAAAGAGTTTAAGATTAACAATTCATAAAGTGGTCAAAATGTGTTTTAAAAAATCTCAATTGAATGACAAAATATAAAAATGAAATAATTTGTGTGTGATTCAAGAGAGCAGAATCGCATAAATAAAGTACATAACCAGACAATTCAAAATAATATTTTATTGGGTTTGTTGAGTTGAGAAAGTTGATCGCGATTATTTAAGATACAGATGGACACCACTAATTTGAGCAACCCATTAGGAATATTAAAAATGCATCAAACGTCTTGCGTAATTTTATAGAAAAACACACGAAATAGACAAAAATGGCTTCAAGTAAGGAACCAATTTTGCAGATGTCTCTAATGTCAGCTATAAAACCACTTTTTATGATATCTAAACTCTTTGGAATAGCTCCGTTCAATTTGAACTTGGAACCATGTAAAAAAGCCATTGCGTATTCTCTTACTTTCAGCGTTGCACTTTTAGTCAATGTGATAATACAAACCAAAAGATTGTTTGGTTTCTACAAGATCAGTAGTGCTCGTCCATCCTTGCTGATTCCTTTGATAATCACGTTGTTCATTACTGGATGTAATGCCTTTATTTGTGTTATTGTCGCATCTGTAATAATTGACATTGACAAAAACTTTTTAAATATAAGTCTTATCAACATGTTTTTTAAAATATTGGTTTTCGAAATAGTGGTGATATTTTTTTGTTGCATTTTTCTAACAGGATACGAAATTATATTAGAAAACCCTAGAAAAAGGATAATATCAGCAAGTAGGTTTGTAGCTGACCAAATTTCTCTGATTGTGGTTATGCAATTCTTGAATTGTGTATGTTTGTTGAAAAGCAGATACAGAGTTCTTAATCAGCAGTTGTCAAGCAGCTTTAATTTGGTGAAATATGACTTGGGAATAATACAGCCCATCCAGGTGCGTACATTTGTAAATCCTTGCCCACAAACATATCCATCATGTGCGCTCAAGGTCATGGCGTGGTCACGTGACGAACCGTCGCCATCTTGGAACAAGCCATTTTTGTTAACTAAAATCCGTATCTTACGAAAAGTTCATAACCATCTTCATCAAGCAGGAATGTTAATTAACTACTTTTATGGTTTCCAACTAATTTTAGTGGTATTATTATTGCTTATATCAATAACTGATACTGCTTACATGTGTATTTTATCGATGTGGGACAGTGTCCGTAAAACAACTTCGAAATATGATGTCTTAAATATGTGTAACTTTGTGTTCTTCACCTTTGAGTTGGTCTGTATCGCGTATGTGTGTCACGTGACAGCCGACGAGGCTAACAGGACCTCGTTGTTAGTCCAAGATTACATCTTGCTTGATAACTTAGACAATGATGTAATCAGCGAGTTGAACAGCTTCGCGCAACAACTTGCTAATAACAAGCTTGCGTTCACTGACCATGGGTTATTCCCCCTGTATATGACGTTGCTATTGAGTGTGTGTGGTACAACAGCAATGTATATTATTATATTAATGCAGATTTAGTTTGTGACGAAAACACAACAATGTTTGTACTACATATTTGTGTGACAATTCATTGTTTATTATCAGATTTGTACTGTTATTAATAACTTACTACGTTAATTAGTTCAGTGACATCGCAGCATGCTATACCAATCACCATAAAAAAGCAAAAATAAATTGTACGGAGTTCTGGACCAGCAGTTGTATTAGCAGTTGTATTGATAACAGTAAAGAAACACATGCATGCACATCAATATACAAATTATTACTGTGATCATTGTCAGAATATGTTTTAAAACTAGGGAATGTACACTTTTTTATAAGTTAAGCAAAAGTGTATTTGTACTGCGTTAACAAACTTGTTATTATCAACTAGAAATTTATCTAAAAATTATAAAGTTATTATTATTACAAAAGTTTATTTGTAGAAATTGTGATTACGCTCAGATACTAGACATACTATGTTATATTTACATAATATAATACATACTATGCAAACGATGTAATATACCTAATTAATGAAAAATTTGTCAAATAAGCTTTTTTAACAAAATGGATATAGAATGAAAATGTAGCAAATCACATTTGATGTTGTAATCGCACGTATAGAATTGCTATCAGATGAAACGCGTTTCAAAGCTATTTATTTATTTATTTATTTATTTATTTAACGTCTATCCTATTCAGTTATAAAAACTGATTTACAAAGGAGGACAACTAAATAAATCTAATTACATAGATGCAGACACAACAATGAACTACATTTAATAACTAACATTTAACATTTAATGTTATAATCAATAAATAAATAAATAAATAATAAATAAATAAAATAATAATGCATGTTTATGAACTACTGCTTAGAAACCTAATGTCTGTAATGTGATAAATGTTACGCAATGCACTGCTATGATGTATAATAAAATTAAACACAAAGTAATTAATTGAATGAAGTGCAATGTTATGCCATCTTACATAATGTTCCAATGGTTTTGAACAATTAAATAAAATATATAAAACAGTTGTTTAGGACTTTTTCCTCCTTTTCCACTTCTATCTCATTATAGTTGCTAATTTTACGTAATTCCAAATTCCGAATTTTCACTTTTCTTTCTATGTTCCAACTACACCCATTGTCCAAATTCACAATCATAAACACGTCTCATTTATCTCCTCTTTCCACATTCTAATTTATTTCGTAAAATAATATTATGTAGTTTAACAATTGAAATACTTTTTGGTACTGACTTAAAAAAGTAGTTATTTGAATCCGAATTAATAAATTAACCATTTTCGGACGTCGACTAAGACATCATGTATTTAAAATAATATTTGGTTCAATATCTGATAACCAACAGGTTAAACTTACTTTCCTGAATTACACTAGGGTGTTTTATAAATAACTACCTCCAAGATAAGTATTTGCAAACATAATAATACAAAAATACAAACTGTATGACTAGACAATACTAACAACAGCATTCTGGCTCATTAGCCATCACCTATTTATTTTATGTTACTACATTTTAGGCTTGGATACAATAGAGAATGTATAAATATAAATAAAATAATTAAGGTAATTGGATAAATGAGGAAATCTATGGACATATTGTTCTGCTCTATGAAATTGCTAATAACCTGCTTGACTCGCCTCTCTATGTTCATTGAACTATCGTGTGCCTCTGAGGAATAAACATATTCATAACTGTTTAAACATCCCTCCAGCCATATTGATGCACAAGTATTCCTGTTTGATAAGGTGACAGTCTACTTATAAAAATCTTTTTCCATTCAACAACCCTCATTTAGACTTTAAAAATATTTATCACTTTCGAAATCAAGTAAAAGAAATAACCGATAATTAGCTTCACTAATGTCAGTCACTCCTCCATGCACACACAATTTATATTATTCACTACACAAACTCACACAAATCATACAGCCAAACATTCATACAACACCACCCACATACATTCATGTTTATATTATTTTTAAAGTCATCTTTATGTAACTAATTTTATATTGTTTTGTGTTGTAACGTTATGTATTGTTTTGTTTTGTTACCCTTACGTAATCTTTAGTAAATTGCATTTGTGGGACATTACGTCCTGTTGTAATGTGGCCGCAAATAATAATGTTGTCCTCCTTTGTAAATCAGTTTTTATAACTGAATAGGATAGACGTTAAATAAATAAATAAATAAATAAATAAAAAAACAAACAAATGAGATTGAAATTATTACATCTTGTATATTATACACAACGTAAGAGCAAGTTGCAACCATGGACAAACTCAAGTTACTATAATCTTGACAAGTATTGTTCGAAGAAGAAATACAAATGTGTAAGTATGCAGATGTGTAATTTAGCAATGGGCGCTTAAACTCGCCACCGCGCTAGCCTCAGCGACTCCTCTTAAGAAGCTCCGCTCCCTATTTGAGGCACCCGTGCACCCTTGCTTGTTTTAATCATTAGTATCCCCACTCGCGCGACAACCATCAGTAGAAAGTCACCCCCTCTCTCTCTCTCTCTCATAATATGGTTCCCATTAGAATCAAGCGTCATCACAATGGTAATCGAACATATAACATACTTTGTCTGTCCATTATTATACCAAATTCCCTCGCCCAAAATGATAAAGAATTAGGCTTCTAAGTGACGACACTATTTACTTAATGACGATAGTGTTTTGTTGATGTACAGTCGATATTAGCGGAAGAGCCAGTTGTGCCAGAAGAACAATACTCTAACTACTACATCAGTCAGCTCTGTGTATTTAGTACACGTGCACGGGCAGAAAGGTGATGCACACAGGTAAGTTTCACTTCATTTTAAGCGCAGTCGTCTAGAGGAAGGAACTAGCAACTAAGGAATAAAAGTGTTATGAGTTAAGGTAGCAGTAAATATTATGAATTTTAATAAAAACTGGTAACACATTTTTAGACATTATTTAAAAAGATCTTATTGATTGACACTTAACATGGTTAAATTTGGAAGCATCCATAAGTGTTCTCCTGTACATAATTTGATGTATGTATTTATTTTGGGCAGCATTGAGGTCATTGTCCAAAATTACAAACTTGTTTTTTTAGCACATGTAACGCGACGGGACTTAGCGTTTTCCTAGTATGTATAAGAAATTACCCAAATCAAAACTATATTTTTAAGGGCGAAATATTTTTTTAAACAAACATTCCTCTTTCTTAAATTGTCTATAAACATGAGTAATACATAAATTTACGTTTCTTCCAGGTACGGTATTAATAAGAAAAGCCATAAAATGAAAAGCACTAAACGCCAAGTCGTCAATTAAGAAGAAAGTGGGTGGACTGTAAAGATAAACGAACAGCACATAATGTTTAAAATTCAACTAACAAATTGAATTTTTCAGTCGATTGCTCAATTTGAAAGTACAATCTCGTAAAGAACATTCGCCAAATAAAAGGTGTTCAAGTTAGTCACCTGTATAATATTATACCATCTACAAGTAAAATACTAGGTTCGTATTTTTAAATAATGGCAAATCTCAAATAGAGGTTTTAAAAGATCACTTCGCACGAAGAATAAAGGACCCACACAACAGTTTGATAAAAACTCTACCTACATTACAAACGCAACAAGAACCATGAATTAAAAGCATGCCCCACGATTAAGAATGAGATAAAACTGGTTGTGATTTTCTCTACGGATTATTTGACAGTTAAGTTCAAAATGGCATCAAATAAGAACAAGAAAAGCGCATTAACTTCAGAAATGTCACTTCTATCAGCCGTGAAACCAATAGTGGTGGTATCAAAATTATTTGGACTTGCACCTTTCTCTTTGAACCTAAGCCCGTCCAAGATATCTATAGTGTACTCTCTAATATTAGGTGTACTGCTTTGTATAGTAGTAATAATTTTGCTTATAGGATTTATACTTTATTATGTGGGAACGTCCACTCGTCCAACTTTCTTGATACCAATGATCATCATACTGGGGATAACTGGGTGCACTACGTCTATTGCTCTTATTACTGCTGTAACAAAAGCTAGAAAAACATTGATGAGTTTAATTGAAACAATAGTTGCTTTCGACAAATTATTATTTAAATGCAATCAAAACTATCGATACGTTTTTAAAATGCAGATCATTGAATTAGTGGCAGCAATTTTATGTACAATGTCTGTTACTGGATGCTCAATGTTTCTGGATAACACATTAAATAAGGGACTACAGGTAGGAGAATATTTAGCACAGCAGACATGTATTCTAGTTGTCGTGCAGTTCTTAAATTGCGTGTACCTTTTAAAAAACAAATATCTTGTTCTGAACCAAGAGTTGGAGAAATGCTTCAAATTTAGAACTTCTGCTTTTGGTAGTGTACAAATCATAAATTCCAGTGAACGTTCCATTGAGCTACATTCAAGTAACGAATTTTTATTATCATCTGATCCAAAAGTAACATCACCCTCTTGGAAAAGAATCTCGCTTGATAAAAAGATTCGTACTTTACGTAAAGCTTACAATCAACTGCATTTTGCGGCAATGCTGGTGGATTCCTATTATGGATTTCAATTTATTTTTAGATTAACTTTTCTGCTGATTTCGCTCACTTCTTCGGCACACTCTCTAGTATTGTCGTTAAACCCAAGTGCCAATCCAGTTCACCGAGAATTTATATTCCTAAGTATTATTCACTTTGCTTTGTCTTTGATCGAGTTGGTCTGTATCGCGTATGTGTGTCACGTGACAGCCGACGAGGCTAACAGGACCTCGTTGTTGTCCAAGATTACATCTTGCTTGATAACCTAGACAATGATGTAATCAGCGAGTTGAACAGCTTTGCGCAACAACTTGCCAATAACAAGCTTGTATTCACTGCCCATGGGCTATTCCCCCTGGACATGACGTTGCTGTTGGGCGTTGCGGGAACGGCGACAACTTATATTATAATTTTGCTCCAGAGTTAATTGAGTGAAGAAAATATACATTCTTCACAAAATGTTATATAGGATGTGTGACTTTAATTGGTTCATATGCATTCCTCCCGGTGTGGGCACTTTTTAAATTTCTATCTAGGGCGACGGTCGTCGCCCGGCAGACAAGCGATGCGACTGCTTAGGCGACACCGAACTCCGGCCCTATATACAGCTACTAGAGTTGGGGGGTTTTCAGCTATCTGCACACGCCGCCCCGAAAGAGTTACAATCTTGAAACTCGGTATATGACTTGGTATGTGGTCCATGACATACCAAAAAAAAAATCAACCCGATCCGACAACTCGTTCTGTGTTTAAAAAAGGCTCTCAACATCGTCAAATTCCTTAAGGCTGGCTGGTGGTTGGGTGGTTGGGTGGGTGGGTGGTGGGTGGGGGGGTGGGTGGGTGGGTGGGTGGCTGGCTGGCTAGGATTTCTCCGCGGAGATTAATTTAGCCTACAGAGAAAACGGTAAATCTTAGAACTATGAAACTTGGACGACACTTAGGTGTACTTCAGACGCAGTGACATTTGCTTTCAAAACCAAAATCGGGTAACAGGGACCGGAGAGAAATCAAAATTTGGATGAAAATCAAAACGCGTAATTACCAAGGCGTGGTAATTTGTACAAACTTGAAATTTAACATGCTATTAACCATTATAAATATCTTGCGTCCAAAACACAAGGGGCTAAATTTGGGATGACCATGGGCCCAAAAATGACAAAAAAACATATCTGAACTTTAAGAAATGAATCATTCAAAGAAAACGCTACAACTGAGATGTTTCAAACGTGGAATACATTTTGATATCTCTCATTCTTTATCACTTTTGAATATGGAAAGCAAAATTGGTTAACGGGTACCGGAAAAAAAAACAAAATTATCAAAAGTAGGTAATTCCGTACTCTTATGAATAATACGCTATACTGAGAAAACGGTTCATCTTAGAACTTTGAAACTTGGGCCACACTCAGATGTACCTCATATAACAAAAATCGGGCAATTGGGACCGGGGAAAATCAAAACCAAATCAAAATCAAAACGCGTAATTACTCAGGCGTAGTAATTTGTACAAGCTTGAAATTAAACATGCTCTTAACCATTATAAATATCTAGTGCTTATGCTAGTGCGTTGGTCTTGTTGTTAGCGTATCTGCTTCCAATGCAGAAGGGCCAGGGTTCGGTTCTCGCTAAAGTCAGAAGTTTTTAAAACTTCTGATTTGGACTTAAGTGTATCAGTTCTTGTCTTAGGAGTTTGTAGCGCGTGACTTTGTCGCCGTCCTAGCAAAATCAAGAACGTCGTAATTACTCAGGCGTAGTAATTTGTATACAAGCTTGAAATTAAACATGCTCTTAACCATTATAAATATCTAGTGCTTATGCTAGTGCGTTGGTCTTGTTGTTAGCGTATCTGCTTCCAATGCAGAAGGGCCAGGGTTCGATTCCCGCTAAAGTCAGAAGTTTTTTAACTTCTGATTTGGACTTAAGTCTATCAGTTCTTGTCTTAGGAGTTTGTAAACGGTGACTTTGGAGCCGTCCTAGCAACGAAGCACAATAATAAATTTCAGAGTTGTTCTGAATCGGCCTTGTTGATTCTGGCGTTGATCCGCGGGTGTTCGCACTGTCCATACCACTGATTGATATATTTCCTATTAAAAATATCGATCTTTGGTTGGTTATCGCTCACTCGTCGATTGCGTCGGGGCCTGCAGGGTTGGCTTGGTCGCTTTGATTTAAAGTCCCCCACTGAAAATCAGTTATATAACTGAGTGGGTAGTCTGTAAATAAAAAATTATTTATTTATTTATTTATTTATTTATTTAAGGGGTATCTTTGGGGGGACCGTGGGCCCAAAAATGTAAAAAAACAACTTTGAACTCAACAAATTTAATCATTCACACCTTGATAGCGAACGAACAACAAAAAGATGTAATATCCAACCAAATACAAAAATTTGTAAAAAAAAAAAAACGGCAGCCAAGCAATGGCCAAGAATTTTTTTTATGATTTCGAGTTTAAAAATTTTACTTTTTTACCACAAAAATCGTTGGCTTGGCGCTCGTCAACAGGCGAAATGATCTTACTTATTTTAAAAGCGAAACTAGGGAGAAAGAATAAAAAGCTTGGCTCAACTTCTATATCTCACAGCATTCACAGCCGAAGACTTTTGAAGGAGAGCTTGGCTGCCGTTTTTTTTTTACAAAGTTTTGTATTTGGTTGGTCTTATATACCTTCATAATATCGTCATTGTCGCCTACTATGAAACACAAGTCAACCATAACATAATAATATAGATTCAAGATTCAAGATTCATAGGGAGTAGATAAAAATATACATGTATAAATTAAATTGTGCACACACATTTAAAAAAACTCAGTAGATAGTACTACAAAATAACAAAATTACATACTACTGATGTAATTTAAAATCAATAAACAAGTAATACAAGATAGTTATACATTAATATTTATTCATCTTCTTACTCTTCCAAATAATCTTGTAGAGAATAATATACTTTATTTAGCAAGATATTTTTCACAGTTACTTTAAATTTGTAAATTTCAGTGATTTCTTTTACGTCATAGGAAGTTTGTGAAATAGTTTAATTTTGTGTAGGCTATATCATAATAACCTAAAACAATTTGAAGCAAAGTAAAACGACTTAAAAATAAAATCAACCCTTGATTGCAGGAAAAATTGGTATTGGCATTAAAAATCTAAATTCTACTAGCAAATGTGTGCAATGAGAATTTCACTCACTCCAACCTTAGTGGTATGGATAAACAAAAGACTATTCTTGAAAAGTTTATGTCCTTGTACAGAATATTTATAATATATTTGATAAAATAGGTTGAAAGAGGCTATATTGATGCCTGCAAAGAGAAGTGTAAATAATACTTTAGGCTAAGCAATGAAGGATTTTTTTCTGCAAACATTCCGGGCAAACTGAATTTTTGCACAGACGTTCCAGAAAGTGTCAAAAGGGCTGAAAATCGAACTGGAGCGTTGACCGCCATATTGGAAAATGTCTGAACAAAAGTGGTTGTTTTCGTATATCTTTAAAGTGGCGGAAGATAAACTAGAAGTTCATACGCAATTCGGCAAGTGTTTGTTCCTAACCAGTAAGATGGTTTGTGGTTTTATTTCATTCATGTGTGGCAACAAATTGACAACAAAACCTGCAGATTAAACTGTATTAGATTGTAAGAGTGTATTGGTCAAACTGAGTAGTTGTTTTTTAATTCTTATACTGCCAAATCAACCTGTCAATACATCTGTGAAATATTATTCATAATTTTCCTTTTGAATTCATCAAAGAATAGTGCACAAGACCTACAAATTAATTAATATACTTTATTAAACCTTCTCTATAAGTGTGTTTACCAAAATAAAGCCATTATCAAAGTGTTGTCTAGTTTCTTTTAAAATTGTTGAAAGGCCAACCGTTTATTGGGAAAAGCAGAGCAAGACGGGTGGTGGAGCTTGTAATGGGAGTTAGACGCCTTAGTAATCAATACAATAAAAAGAAACTTCAATCCACTCTCTTGGATAGCTTGGACAAAAACGAATACAATATACTTCCACAGC
>JAMZAV010011043.1:0-19029 GCA_024449915.1 Sweltsa coloradensis | reverse complement strand
ATTTACTCATTCTTACCATAAGATTATTACTAACCTTCAGTAGACAACTTTATCAATGCTCAACAATAAAAACATTCAAATCAATTACAACACAATTTACCATATCAGAAAACCCATGCAATACAATAGTTCTGACAACTTATTCGATTGTATTTACCCTATTTAATGAAAAATAAACTACTGTAAAAAGGAAGGACATCAATATCAAATCAATAGAAACACAATGCGTCGAGTCGGAGAGTTGGATGAGTTCGCCAAACCAGCCATTAATGACTAATGATAAATGGAATGATTTAGTCCGAAGCCTGTTTTAATCTCTGATTTTCACGGAAACTAAGCTTTATTACGGTTGTGCAACTAAGAATTCTCTGTTAGAGAATAATTTCACTATGTTGCTAAGTATTTGAGTAACTGATCGTATAAATGTAGGTTAGAGCTAGTGCCGCTCTATGGTCTTAGAGTTGACGCGCCCTTATACCAACCTAGCCGAAAACCCTATAATTTATACTTCATATATCAACGAACTCAAATTCAAATTTTACCGGATTCTCTACACGTGGCTCGATCACTCGTCTCACAACGACTTTGTTGTTTTCCTAGTAATTCCCATCTTCCCTTAAAACGGAGCAAATCACAAACATATTATTTGGAGAGCATTTATTTCAATACGGCATCCGTGCGATTGGCCAATACACGTTGAAATACTTGAAAACATCATGCAGTGGAGATGGCGGTTATGGTGGCCAGGCCTGTATTAACTATTAGGTTAACTAGGCTGTAGCCTAGGGGCGCAAGCTCTCAGAGGGAGCTTGCGCCCTCTGAGAACTCCACGCAACAAAGTTGTCTTGTCTCCTAAACGTTATTGTAACATAGGCCTAAATGAATTTTAAAAAGTAGTTGGTATTCCTATGCCAACCTCTAAATTTGTCAGGGTAGTAAGCTTTTAGTAGGACTATACCCCAAAAATACAAAAATTTGTAAAAAAAAAAAAAAAAAACTGTTGCCAAGCTCTCCTTCTAAAGTTTTCGGCTGTGAATGCTGTGAGATATAGAAGTTGAGCCAAGTATTTCATTCTTTCTCCCTAGTTTCGCATTGAAAAGAAGTAAGATCATTTCGCCTGTTGACGAGCGCCAAGCCAACCATTTTCGTGGTAAAAAAGTAAAAATTTTCAACTCAAAATCATAAAAAAAATTACTTGGCCATTGACTTTTTAGAGTCGTACCAAAATCAATAGCCAAGTAATTTTTTTATGATTTTGAGTTTCAAATTTTAACTTTTTTTTACCACGAAAATGGTTGGCTTGGCGCTCGTCAACAGGCGAAATGATCTTACTTCTTTTCAATGCGAAACTAGGGAGAAAGAATGAAATGCTTGGCTCAACTTCTATATTTCACAGAACTACAGCCGAAGACTTTAGAAGAAGAGCTTGGCTGCCCTTTTTTTTCTTTTACAAATTTTTGTATTTTGGGGGGATATCACATCTTTTTGTTGTTTGATTCATATCAAGGCGTGAAATACGCGAAATACGTGTAAAGGTGGATACAGTTCCTTTTAAAACAGATTTTCTAGAAACAAAAGCTACCATCTTTTGTTTTTGTTTACAATCTGTAGTTGGCAATATACAATGTTTTTATTAAATTTTCTTTGGTTAATGTCGTCTTAAGTGTTTGTATGAATGATTTGTTGACCGGAATATAACACATTGACGCATAATTTTAATCAGCAATTATAATATTAAAATTGTATTAAATACGTCCTAAAGTTTTTTTCCAAAGTTAAGGGTGGTAGGGAACAGTTGGGGTGAAATATCGCTTGCCTCCTGGCGGATTATTATGTTTCATATTATTATGTACCATCATGCCAAATTTCATGCTGATAACTCATTCGGTGCCTTCATGGTGAATGTTGGAAATCAAGGTAAAAATAATATAAACTTTTAGGGATGGGGGTTGAAAAAATGTGGTTTACTAAATGAGAATAGGCCGATTGGATTGTAACACATTAAAACATAATTTACTAATTTGAATAAAAATTCAATTTTGGGTTAGAGCTATGAATTATTCCAATTTTAGGGGATGATTTAGGGGGTGTTTTGGGTAGAATATCGCTTGCCTCTCGGAGAATTATTTTTTATATTAGTATGTACCATCATGCCGAATTTCATGCTGATAATTCATTAGGTGCCTTCTTGGTGAATGCTGGAAATCAAGGTAAAAATAATATAAACTATTAGGGATGAGGGTTGACAAAATGTGGTTTATATAATGAGAATAGGCCGATTGGGTTAAAACACATAAGAACATAATTTTAATAACTAATTTGATTAAAAATTCAATTTTGGGTTAGAGCTATGAATTATTTTAATTCAAGGGGATGATTGAGGGGGTGTTGGGGGTGGAATATTACTTGTCTCTCGGCGGAAGTATGTGAGTCTGAGGTACATCTAAGTGTGGTCCAAGTTTCATAGCTCTAAGATGTACCGTTTTACCGTTTTCTCTGTCGGCTATTAATCCTCTCTGGTAGAATCCCCCCCCCCCCCCACACAGCCAGCCAAAAGATTTTCGTCGATTTTTACTCACTTTTTGAACACAGAACGGGCTATCGGTTCGTTCTGTTTTTTGTTTTTTTTTGGTATGTAATGGACCACATATCAGGTCATATACCGAGTTTCAAGATTGTAATTCATTCGGGACGGCGTGTGCAGATAGCTGAAAAACCCCTAACTCGGGTAGCTGTAGACAGGCTCGAGTTAGTCATCGCCTTCTAGCATTCGCGTGCGCTTGGCTGCGGGCGAACGACAGTCGCCCTCAATCAATAGGATGCCAGCCGCTCTCAAATCGGGAAGAGAACTTCATGGTGTTTGTTTTCTTTGAAACCAATGACTAAATAGGAATTTGGGTCTTCGACAAGCATATTATCTATAGAATTAGTCACTCTCAATAAATTTATGACAGGAAATAACCTCATCCATCGGCGCCCCCCCCCCCCCAACGATCAGCACACTGGCCTGTAGCATTCATCTCTTCTTTCAAACCACCAAGCCCTGTACACATTTTTTAAGTTTGAGTAAACATAATTCTTACAACAGTTAAAATGAATGTCGTTCAGGATACTTTTTAACTCAAAGTGTAAAGTAATCTTAACTAAAATACCTAGATGAATTCGGGGGGAAAACAGGACATAGCTCAAGCAGTCAAGTACAAGGGCCAAGCTAAGACATCACTCACTCAGTTCGTATTAACACTTTCGGCAAACGGCGAGAGTGCAAGTTCTTTTTTACACTTTCGGGTTAACGATCTGCACACAAATTAATTTGATCTAATATGTATTATTGTGTCTAAACCTTTACAGTAACGTACTTATTAAAGTGATAAAGTGTTTATTGTGATTTTGTGTTTGAATATTAAAACTCTTATTTGCAAACGGAGTGAGTGACAACAGTGAAACAACATGGAACATAGAAAAAGTTAAGTGGTGCTCAAAATAGAAAGCACACAGGAAGCCATTGTAGTAGTCATCAATGCGGTTCGTTCCAAAATATTCAGCTTTTTTTTAATTTTTTTTTAAAGGGGGGTTGGGAGGTAGGTAGGTAGGTAGTTAGGGCCAATACAGAGGGCGCTTAAAAAAAATTAAAGGCCAGGGGCGCCAAATGCTTAAAACCCCCCTCCTGTTTGGTACTGGTGCGGGCCCGTCGGGCCCCAGGTATACCTTTTGGGGCCTGGGGGGCCCTGTACCCCGAGGCCCTTCCAAGGGGCCCTTTTTGGCCCCAAATTTCAGGCCTTTGGGGCCAGGGGGGCCAAAGGGCCCCTTGCAGTCCAGTTGCACCTTGTGACCCCGGAGGTCCACTGGGCCCCCCCCGGAAGGCCTGGGGGAACCCAGTAAACAGTAGTAGATACCCTTCAAAGATCTTGATTTTAAAGGGGAACCCAAAAATTTAGATGTAAGAAGTTGCGATCGTAAAAGACTTCCGTTAAAACTTCAAGAATATTTTCAAGAAACAGATAAAAAGAAATCTGTTTAAATTCAGGGAAAATTTTTTTTTATTTTATTTTATTAAAATTTTCCCTTGCCTTTAGGGGGGAAGGCTAATCCCGGGGGCAAGGGGGGGCCCCTCTGTAGCCGGGACCCCAGTGATTACAGATTTAAAATTTTTAAACAGTACTAAAAGACAACAAGAGAACTGACATTTATAAAGTTAGAAAAATTAAAAGGGCCAAAAGGGGGAAAAGGGGTACTTGAAGCGGGTAGGGGTTGTAAGCCCGGGGGACGCGAACGAGGTCTTGAAGCTCTTTTCGTCCGCCTGCGTGAAGACGTTGCAGGGAAGCCCTTCGAGGGTGTCGAGCCCCCCCCCCAGCGCTGATACCACCGACCCCCGGGTTTTGGGGTAACACTTTTCTTTTCCCGGGGCGTTTTTGGAGGAAACCGCCGATGCGGCGAAGGATCCTTCGCTCCAGCGAGAAGTTTTGCGGGGAGACATCCCCCAAAAGACAGGTGTCAGCGCCGGGGCCCCAACGTTTTCAAAGGGGGGGGGACGGTAAAAATTTAAAAGTGTGCCTTTAGATTTCAGAAGCGCATCCAAAAGTGGGGCCCAAAAAAGCATCAAGGTAAGTTTGTCTCGCCCGGGGAAAACGGTTATGACGTCAGGGCCCAATAAAGCACCCCAGTTCAAAATTTTTGGTAAAGGCCCAAGGAAACCCAACTAGGGTACACAGTAGCGCCCCAAATTGAGATGGACTGACAAGGGGTTTCCTTTAAAGACATTTTCTGAGTTTTTTTTGCCGGTGGTAAAAAAGGGATAAAGCTGGTTTTAAAGGGCGTTCGGGAATTTACACGCCAACGACGCTTTCCCAAGTTTCCCCAAAAATTTTAAAATTTGGCGGTAGACGGGGGAAAATTTCCCCCGCCTTGCGCCCTTTGCACCAGGGGCGTGTCGTCGGCATGGGAGGGCAAAGGGGAAAGGTAACGGGACAAGGGAGCGGGAATTCGGGGGCGTAGTTAAAGGTAGAAAGGGAGAGGGGGGAAACCCCTTGGGGGCACGTCAAAAAAAGGGAGGGGAAAACCCGAGGGGGATACTTGATCGTGAACACGAAACCAAAGCAAGACGTCCCGGAGAAAAACTCGGTTTAACCCCACCATTAAAAAAGGGGACTCTCAGTTGCACCAGCTTGTTAAAAGACCCCGGGGCCCATGCCAAACCTTGTCAAAGGGCGGGGAAATATGCCCAAAAAAAATAGCTAGCCAAAATGGCCATCTTTTAACGCCTTTTAATCCTCCGTCACCAGCTTGATGGGGGAAAATCTGTGGGGCAGCGACCTGCCCGGAAGCCGGACTGTGACTCGGGGATGATGTGGAGGGGTCAGCAAAACAAAACCAGCCTGGAATGAATCATTTTCTAAAGAAACCTTTGCCACAACTTTCCCAAGAGACAATTTGGCCCGGGTAACTAGCGAGTTTATTTGGGGGGCCTGTCCTTTTTTTGGGAATCATGACGAGGGCCCAGCAGTTTTTAAACTGGGAGGGAAGTACCCCCAAAACAAAGGGCCCCAGAGAAAGATTGGGCGGGGAGAGACAAATTTTGGGCGGGACCTGGCAAAGGGCATCAGCCCTGGTGAAAACCCATCAGCACCGGGGCCAGAGCTCCGCCCGTGTTGTAAGCAGACAAAACCCTTTACCCCGGGCGCGATACCCCGGGCCCGAGGTCGGGGTGAAGAACTTTTTCCCCATCTGGATGATGTAAATGAAAGTGAAGGACGGGTTTTTCTTTGGTTTTTGAAGACGTCGTCAAAGAGTGCGTCCTTGGGGAAACTGAAAAACCTCCCTAAAGGGAGGGGTGGGCAAATTCCTGCGTTTGTGGGAAAAGACGACGCACACCCCCCGGTCATTCACAAGGGGGGGTTTCCGTTGGCACGAGGGGGAACTGGCCCGTGAAAAGTTTGAAGGTGCCCCAAATGAGGAACCGTCCTTGTAGTCTAGCGATTTCGAAAAACGCCCCGTCCACTGAAGTTTGGGGAAACTGAAAAAAATTTTTTTCGGCAAACAAGAGCATTCAATCGGTTCCTTTCCCGGTTTGAGGTCAGGATCACAAACAATTTTAAAAGGGCCTTAAAATTCCCCTTTTCTGCGAATGAGTATACAATATGCCCCGGGTAGAGCAGTGGGAAAGGGTGTCGATCGCACGTACCGGGACTGAAAACGGGCCGAAACCCCTCTTCAGAAACTGCCACCAAATGTTCTGAAAGGGGTTTCTAAGGGGAGGAAACGACTAGCATAAAAACCTTCCTGGGAGAACCCGGGTTTCGACTCAGCCCTGTACCAACCCCAGTCAGCATTATGGAAATCCTTGACTTTTTTAAACCGTTCGGGACAAGGGGAGGAGGAAAAAACACCCGGGGGGAAACGACAAGTGGGAGAGGGGTCGCGGGCCTTTTGATGGGACGTGACGATTCGCCAAAGCCGCCCAGAAAAACGGTCACTTACAAGAAGGTGGTCGGGTTTTAAAGGGATTCAGGGGGCCCCCAATTAGGGTGGGCCCACGTTTTAAAAACGATGCATTGAAAGGGTTAACGAAAAGATCCGCCAGAGTGGAGCCATTAGTGTTGGAGGGGGTATCCCCCAAACGTCACATGACGAGCATTAAAGTCTCCCAGAACCCCGAATTTTGGAAAAATAAACCCACGTAGTCAAAAATTTCTATGGTGCGGCAATAAAAATTTGGGGTGGCGGGAAATGTTAAAGGGGACGATCAAAATGGCCCCGAGTGGCCCCGGGGAACGGGGGCAGAGAATGATTTCCCGAGCTGACGTTTGCAGTGGGGAGAAATTTGGGGTAGCCGGAAGTTCTGGATGCAGGTAAGGCCCCCCCCCCGAGGCTGTTGACCAGGGGGGGCAGACCCGGGATCCCTACGGAAAGCCCGAACCCCTGGAAAAACGGAGATTTATGGCGAAAGGGGGCCCCCAAGTTTCCGAAACCCCGAGAATTTGGAAGGCGCTTGATGTGCACGGGTTTCCTCAATTAGAGAAAAGGTTTCTTGCGAAAAAAAACCTTACAGTTGGGAAGCCTATGTTGAGGTCATCCCCAAGAGCAGGTGGTACCGGGTTTCCCACTTCCTCACTCCCCACACGGGATTTGCGCCCAGGGTTTAGCCTTGGTTTGCCGTTGCTCCATTTTTGGGGCGTAAAAAAACCTTCTAGCACCCGGGAAGCCCCAATACTGGGGGTGAGGGGGCTTTTTGGCAAAAAAATGAAACCCCAAAAACTATTTGAGGACAAGTCGGCACCAGAGGGCCCCTCTCGGGGTTTACAGAGGGAGCGTGGGGCGCTGAAAAGGCTCCTTTTTCCCCCCTAAACCTTACAGATGACATGCTTCTTTGGTACTTGTTTTTCCCGGGGCAGGAGGAGAGGACGCCGTTTAGGGTTTGTTTTTCTGGCACCTCGTTTTAAAAAAACCCCAAAAAAAAGGGGGGAAAAATTTTTTTAAAAAAAAAATTTTTTTCCCCCCTTTCCCCCAAAAAAAAACCCGGGAACAGGGGGGGGCGGGTTAAATTGGGAGGGTTAACGGGGGGTTTAATGAAGGGGGGGGGCCCCCCTTTTTTGGGGGGGCCGGGGGGGGAGGGGGGCCCCCTTTTTTTTTTTTTGGGGGGGGCCCCCTTTTAAAGGGGGGGTTTTGGGCCCGGGGGGTTTCGGGAAAGGGGGGGGAAAAATTTTCCCCCCGGGGGAAAGGGGGGGCCCCCGGGGGTTTTGGGGGTTTTTGGGTTTTTTCCTTTTCCGTAAAGGGGGGGGGGTTTTTAAAGGGGAAAGGGGGTTCCCCGAAAAAGGGGGGAAAAACCCCCAAAAAAGGGGGGGTGGGGGGGAAAAAAAAAAAAGGGGGGGGGGGGGGGAAAAAAAAAAAAAAAACAAAAAAAACCCAAATTTTTTTGGGGGGGGCCCCCAAAAAAATTGGGGTTTTTAAACCCCCTTTTCCCCCCCCCAAAAAAAATTTTAAAATTAAAAAATTTCCCCGGGTTTTTTTTTTGGGGGGGGGGGGGGGGCCCAAAAAATTTTTTTTTTAAAAGGGGGGGGAAAAAAAATTTTGGGAAAAAGAAAAAAAAAAAAAAAAAAAAAAGGGAAAAAAAAAACCCCCCCCAAAAAGGGGGCCCCCCCGGGGGGGGTTTCCCCCCCCCAAAAAAATTTTAAAAATTTTTTAAAAAAAAAACCCCAAAAAAAAAAACAAAATTCCCAAAAAAATTAAAAAATTTTTTTTTCCTTAAAAAAACCCCCTCCCTTTTTTTTTAAAACCGGGAAAAAAATTTTTTTTTAAAACCCAAAATTTTGGGGTTTTTTTTTTTTTTAAAACCCCCCCCAAAAAAAAATTAAACCCCGGGCAAAAAATTTAAAGGGCCCTTTTTTTGGGGGTACCGGGGGGGGGGGAAAAACCCCCTTCCACAAAAAACCGAAATTTTAAATTTTTTTTGAGGGGGGTTGGTTTTTTTTGGGGGGTTTTTTTTTTTCCCCCCTTTTTATTCATTTACCTGTTTAATTTTGTTGGGGAAATTTTTACCCCCGGGGGGGGTTTGGGGGTTTTTTTTTGGGGGGTTGGTTTTTTCCCCCCCTTTTTTTGGGGGGGGGTTTTGGGGGAAAAAAAAAAGGGGGGGGCCCCCCGGGGGGGAAGGGGCCCCGGGGGGCCCCCCAAAAAAGGGACCCCGGGGAAAAAAGGGGGGGGGGGGCCCCCCCCAAAACCCCAAAAAAAAAACCCAAAAACCCGGGGGGCCCCCCCAAGGGGGGCCGGCCCGGGGGGGGGCCGGCCCAAAGGAAAAAAAAAACCAAAACCCCCCCCCCCGGCCCGGGAGAAAAACCCCCCGGGGGAAAAGGGGGGGGAAACCCCCCCGGGGCCCCCCCAAAAACCCCCCCCCGGGGGGGGGGGCCCCCAAAAAAGGAAAAAGGCCGGGGGGGGAAAAAAACCCCCCAGGGGCCCGGAAAAAAAGGGGGGGGAAGGGGGGGGCCCCCCCCAAACACGGGGGGCCCCCCCCAAAAAAACCCCCCCCAAAAAAACCCCGGCCCCCAAAAAAAAGGAAGGGGGGAAGGAAAGGAAAGGGGGAAAAAAAAAAGGGGATTTAAAACCCCCCCCCAAATTTTCTTAAAATTTTTTTTTCCCCCCCAAAAAAGGGGCCCTTTTTCCCCCCCTTTTTTAAAGGGGGGGGGTTTTTTAAAAAAAGGGGGAAAAAAAAAAAACCCGGGGGGGCCCCCAAAATTTTGGGGAAAAAAAAAAGGTTAAAAATTTTTTTTTTTTGGGGGGCCCCCAAAGGGGGGCCCCCCCCCGGGGGTTTTTTTTGGGGGAAAAAAAAACGTTTTGGGTTTTTTTTTTTTTTTCCAAAAAAGGGGTTTTTTTCCCCCCAAATTTTTTTTTAAAAAAGGGGAAAAAACAAAAAATTTTTTTTTTTTAAAATTAAAAATTTCCCCCGTAAATTTTTGGGGGGGTTTTTTTAAAAAATTTTTTTTTATTTTTTTGTGAAATTTTTTTAAATTTTTTTTTTTTTCCCCCTTTGGGGGGTTTTTCAATTTTATTGGAAATTTTTTTTTTAAAAAAAAAAAAAAAGGGGTTTTTTTAAAATTTTTCCCCCTTTTCTTTGGGGTTTTAAAAAATTTTTTCCTTTTCCCCTTTAAAAAATTTTTTTTTTTTAAAATTGGGGTTTTTTTTTTTGGGGCCCCCTTTTTTTTTTTTTTTGGGGGGGAAAAAAAAAAAAAGGGGAAAAAATTTTTAAAAAAATTTTTTTTTAAAAATTTTTGAATTTTTTTTTTTTTTTTTAAAAAAAAAAAATTTTAAACCCCCAAATTTTTTGGTTTTAAAATTTTTCCCCCCGGGAAAAACCCCAAAAAAGAAAATTTAAAAAAAAAAATTTTTCAAAACCCAAAAAAATTTTTGGGAAAAAAAAAAAAAAAAAAAAATTTTTTTGGGTTTGGCCCTTTAAAATTTTTTTTTTAAAATTTTTTTTTAAAAAAAAATTTTAAAAAAAAAAACCCCCCCTTTTAAAAAAAAATTTTTTCCCAAAAAAAGGGTTTTTTAAAAAAAAAAATTTTTTTTAAAAAAATTTAACCCCCTTTTTTTCCCCTTTAATTTTCCAAAAAATTTTTTTTTTTTAAAAAAAAAAAAAAAAAAAAAAAAAAAAAAGGGGCCCCCTTTTTTGGGGGAAAAGGGGGCCCTTTTAAAAAAAAAAAAAAAATTCTTTTTTAAAACCCCAAATTTTTTTGGAAAAAATTTAAAAAAAAAATTTTTAAAAATTTTTTTTTAAAAAAAAAAAAACCGGAAACCCGGTTTTTGGGGTTTTGGGGTTTTTTGGGGTTTTTTTTATTTTGGGGAAAAAAATTTTTTTTAAATTTTTAAAAAGGGGGCCCCCCCCCTTTTTTTTTTTCCCCCAAAAAATTTTTTTTCCCAAAAATTTTTTCCTTTTAAATTTTCTTTTTTTTTTTAAAATTTTTGGGTTTTTTCCCTTTTTTTTGGGTTTTTTTTAAACCCCCAAAAAAAAACCCCCCCTTTGGTTTAAAAATTTTTTTTTTAAAAAAATTTTTTTTAAAAATTAAAACCCCCTTTTTTTTTTTAAAAATTTTAAAAAAAAAAAAAAAAATTTTCCCTTTTAACCAAATTTTAATTTTTTTAAAAAAATTTTTTTAAAAGTTAAAAAATTTAAAAAAAAATTTTTTAAAAAAGGGGGGGGGTTTTTTTTTTTTTGGGAAAAAAAAAAATTTTTTTTTTTTAAAAAAAGGGAAAAAATTTAAAAAAGGGGTTTTCCCCCTTGGGGGGGGGGTTTTTGGGGGGGTTTTTTGGGGGGTTTTTTAAAAAATTTTTAAAACCCCCTTTTTAAAAAAAGGGGGGGTTTTTAAAAAAAAAAATTTTTTTTAAAAAAAAGGGGGAAAAAAATTTTTTTTTTTTTCCCCCCAAATTTTTCCCCCAAAATTGGAAAAAAAAAACCCAAAAGGGGGTTTTTAAAAATTTTTTTTTTTTTTTTGGGGGTTTTTTTTTTAAAAAAAATTTTATATGAAAAAAAAGAAAAAAAAAAAAAATTTTTTCCCCTTTTTTTTAACCCCCCGGGGGGGAAATTTTTTTTTTGCAAAGGGCCCGGGGTTAAATTTTTTAAAAAAAATTAAAAAAGTTTTAAAAAAAAGTTTTTAAAAAAATTTTTTAAAATTTTTTTTAAATTTTTTTAAATTTTTTTAAATTAAAAAAAACCCTTTTGCCTTTCAATCGAAAATGTCATATTCGATTCATGAAGTACATTTGTTTGTAATAGTGTATTATACCACATATTCTTATAATATCAGTTTAGAGAAATTCTTAAAACAATAAATGTTTTATGAATAATCTTCAATCCCTACGTTATTACTTACATTTAAAACACAGTGTTAGTCAAATGTAAAACTAGGAAAACGCCAAAATCGTTGTTAGATGAGTGAGCGATCCATGTGTTAAGTATGCGGTAACATTCCCTTGTATCCCTTTACCTAAGGCTGGATCTAGCCAACATGAGTATTTCCCCCCTAGACAATCACAGGCTAGAGTGGCGCATTGGCATTATGGTTCTACAATTGACGCCTCCTTTTATAAAATAATCTCAAAACCCTATATTTATACTTTATATGTCAATGAAGTCAAATTCAAATGTTAACTGAATCAACAAATGGCTCGCTCACTCGTCTAACAACGATTTTGGTGGCGTTTTCCTAGTATAGTTGGCTAACGCGCCATTATACCCAGAATGTGGGAGTCCCAGGATCAAACCCAGATCGGGATAGATTTTGTAATTATTTGATTGCATAACAAATTAAAGAACATGTTTAGAAATATTACTACCACGAAAAACGTGTAAAACTTAATGCAAGATTTACTCAATCTCCAAACGGAATTTTGGGGAACCTTGAGCGTGGAGTTTTATTATATTATCTTGGTCACTGCATGAAGTCACCGCCTGAAATTCAAATCATTATTTGATGAAAATGATTTGTTCATCAACAAAAGCCATTGAAGTTAAATTTAAAGTTTCATTCTCAGCATATTTGTTATTAATTATTTCTTGCGAGCTTAAATCGTAATGGCTATTGCTCAAAATGCTATCTGCACCCTGAGGACTGGTCCCGGAAATCTCTTTAAAATTTAGTGCAATCTGGTCTGCGGCTCGGATGTACTGTAGCCTAACCGCTCACTTGCTCCCTCTCTCCCTCACAAGACAGACAGACAGACAGACAGACAGACAGACAGACAGACAGACAGACAGACAGACAGACAGACAGACAGACAGACAGACAGACAGACAGACAGACAGACAGACAGACAGACAGACAGACAGACAGACAGACAGACAGACAGACAGACAGACAGACAGACAGACAGACAGACAGACAGACAGATACAGAACAGAAAAAGTATGATCTAAGTTCAATGTATAGACAGTTGCTTCGCTCTCTCGTCTTATAATATAGAACATAATCCTGTTATTTAATTAATTTGTATATTAACTTACGTTTGTACTATTCAGTTACAAAAACTGATTTAAAATTGATTTATATTAATTATATTTTATTTTATTTAAAAAAAATTAATTCATTTATATTAATTATATTTTTTATTTTCAAGTGGTTGGGCTAAAATCACACATAATAAGTATAACATATTTTCCTCTTTGTTTGTTGTAGTTATCTTAGAAATATTATTCCCATTTTTAGGACAACACATTCTGAATGTGAAAATTAATTTCAACATTGATGTGGTTGAATAATATTTAATTGCAAGTGACTGTGTTAAAATAATGCACACACAATATGTAGAACATATTTTCATCTTTGTGCGTTGTATTGATCTTAGAAATAATATTTCCATTGTTTTGACAACACATTCTGTACGGGAAAATTATAATCTCAACATTGATGTTGTTGAAAAATATTTAATAGCAATTGGTTGGGTTAAAATAATAATGCACACACAATATGAGGATCATAATTTCATCTTTGTGCGTTGAATTGATTTTAGAAATAATATTCCCATTGTTTGGACAACACATTCTGTACAGGAAAATTAAATTTAACATTGATGTGGTTGAAAAATATTTAATTGCAAGTGGTTGTGTTAAAATTATAATGCACACACAATATGTAGAACATATTTTCATCTTTGTGCGTTGAAGTATTCACACATTAATTTATCATTGTGCACAACATAAAAACAAGCTCTGCGTTTCAAACGAGTGTTGTGGTGTGTATTTTATTATTGTGTTGCGTGTTTTGTGTTGTGTGTTGTGATTTAGTTGTAGTCTTATTGTATGTTGTGAGTTATTGTGTTGATGTGTGTTATTGTGTTGTTGTGTGTTGTATTTGTTGTTTTGAGTTAGTGTTGTGTGTTAGGTTGTTATTTGTATTGTTGGTTGCGTGTAGTTTTGTTTTGTTTGTGTTATTGTTTGTTGTGTAAGATTGTGTTGTGTTTCTGAAAGTTGTTGTTTTGTGTTGTTGTGTAGGGTGTTATTTGTTTTGTGTTATGTTGTTGTGTTTGTGTTTGTGTTTTAGATATTGCTAGTTATGTGTTATTTGTTATGTTTCATTGTGTTGCGTGTTCTTATTTGTTGTGTTTTATTGTGCTGCTGTGTTGTGTGTTATTGTTTGTTTGTGTTTTATTGTGTTTCTTTGATAAATGTTATTGTGTGTTGTTAATTGTGTAATTGTGTTGTTGTGTTGTTGTGTTGTGTATTGTGTTATTGTGTTGTTGTGTATTATTGTGTTGTGTGTTATTGTGTTGTTGTGTGTTATTGTATGTTGTGTGTTATTGTGTTGTTTTTGTTGTATTGTGTTGTGTTGTATTTTTGAGTTAGTGTTGTGTTTTATGATATTGTTTGTTTTGTGTTGTTGTGTGTTATTGTGTTGTTTTGTTGTATTGTGTGTGTGTTGTATTTTTGAGTAAGTGTTGTGTTTTATGTTATTGTTTGTATTGTGTTATTGTTTGTTGTGTAAGATTGTGTTGTGTTTCTGAAAGTTGTTGTTTTGTTGATGTGTAGGGTGTTGTTTGTTTTGTGTTATGTTGTTGTGTTTGTGTTGTGTTTTTAGATATTGCTAGTTATGTGTTCTTTGTTTAATGTTATTGTGTGTTGTAAATTGTGTAATTGTGTTGTTGTGTTGTTGTGTTGTGTATTGTGTAATTGTGTTGCGTGTTATTCTTTGTTGTGTTTTATTGTGTTGCTGTGTTGTGTGTTATTGTAAGTTGTGTTTTTTTGTGTGTAAGTTGTGTTATATTGTGTTCTTGTGTTTAATGTTATTGTTTGTTGCGTTTTATTGTGGTCTTGTGCTTACTGTTATTGTTTGTTGTGTTATTCACACAGGCAGTGGAATAGTCTTGGCCTCTTATGGAGAAGATGCAGTAAAAATGGAATTTTATCCATTTTTATACAGATTTTTTAGTATATGGTGTTCGTAACCTGTTCTTCATATTAAGGTGTGTATGTACAATTGTTATTGAAGTTTTATTTTTGGTTTTTCTTGTAACATTTTAAAGTTTAAGTTTTGCTTTCATGTCTCTGATTTTGTTTTGTGTATAAAACAATCAAAACAATCGGTTGCCACTACCTTCAAAGTGATAGTATGTTGACATTTCTACCATTTCGTATATAAGAAGTATGTAACTCGGCAAAAGGCTCTGCATGGAGTAAAGTATATTATTGGTGAGTACATTCTTCTTCTTTTTAATGCCGCGGGGAGCTGCCGCCATATTGCAAAAAAACATGCTTGTTGTGTGACAAAGTTGGCAGGAAAATGGTGTTAAGATAATCTGCGCGGGGTGCGGTCGGCTCTACCACAGGACCTGCCTCATGAAGAATAACAGTTGGAGTGATAAAGAGGTAAATGTTTTCCGCAAAATAACAATTTCAAATGCTGGACGTGCAGCCTCCCCGAGCTGAATGACTCTTTCTGGAGCCTTCCGGAAGTGACACAAAGCCCCCTCGGAAACCATCGCGGATACGCTCAGCAAACAAAAATGCTGTCACGCTAATCTGTTTTAATGCCCGTTCTTTAAAGAACCGTAAACGAGCTGCAGACATCGATGCTTTTCTGCTGTCCCCTGGCTGATATTTGTGCGGTGAATGAGACTTGGTTGACTCCGGACGTCAAAAACCACGAGTTCCTTCCAAGAGACTACGTCGTCCTGCGGAAGGACAGACAGGCCGGCCGCGGTGGCGGCGTCCTTCTAGCGATTCGACGCCAACCTGCAGCCAAAGCGCCTCGGTCACCTCGAAAGCCGGGCTGAAATTGTCTGGGCGGAAATAAAAGTCGGCAACCTGCGACTTCTCGTGGGGTCAGCATACCGTCCGCCATGTTCAGATGCAGCCCAAAACGCCGACTTTCTGCACTCCCTGGACTTAGTTGCTGCTGTGCAGCCAAGTTTCGATGGCTGCCTCTTGCTTGGCGATTTTAATCTCAACATATGCTGGCGTTCGGACCCACCAGAAGGGCGCGACAGAACCTCCAATGATTTTATATCTGCTTTCGCTGAACTGGCTTTCTCTCAACTGGTCACTGAGCCAACCCGAATCACCAACTCGAGTGAGAAGACTATCGACCTGCTGCTCTGCGTTTGGGGCCCAGCATCGTGTCAACGGTGGAGGTGGTGCCTGGCGTGAGTGACCATGACGCTGTCCTGGCCACACTCTCATTGACTGCCATCCGTCCTGTGAGTGCAGCCCGAGATGTTCTTGATTTCACTAAAGGCAAACTGGCAGGCCCTGAACGACATGCTTTCTGCACGACTGCCGGCGGTGCTGCAGCTGGAAGACGTCACTGGAGCCTGGGAAACCTGGGCGCGTCTCGTCTTTGCGTGCGCAGATGAGCACGTTCCAAAGAGGAGAGTAGGGGGGAACAAGCGTCGACTCCACCCTTGGCTAAGCAAGAGCATTAAAAAGATGATCGACGTCCGGGTCAGAACGTTTGCCCGATGGCGGGAAACCAAATTGAGAGACGCAAGAGAGGCCTATGTTGCTGCCAGAAGATCGACACAGGGGGCTCTTCGGACGGCCAAGGACAACTGGATGTGGGGACTTGGGCGAGGTGCAGACAGCAGAAAGTTCTTCTGGCGCTACATTAATTCCAAGGCAACTATTCCGAACGATGCTGCGAGTTTCAAGGTAGGGGGAAAAACCGTGTCAGACCCCAAAGAGGTGGCAGCCTGTTTTAGTGAGGCGTTCCAGAGCAATTTCTCGCGGGCGGATAACATTTTCCCCGTCCACCAGGGAAACGCGCCCGCCACCCAGCTTTCAAAACAGCCCACCATGAGCGAGCTGACTTGCTTGCCCGCTGACATTAAACAGCTTCTCCGGGGGACTAAGGCGAATACAGCAGCTGGCCCGGACGGCGTACCTGCAATTCTACTTAAAAACTCCACTAACGCTCTCAGCGACTCACTTGCCCACCTTTTCAACATGGCGCTTGAACAGAGCATTCCAACAGAATGGAAAACGGATTCCGTGGCACCGATCTACAAAGACGGCGTCAAGAGAGACATAAAGAACTACAGGCCAATCAGCATCACCTCACTGGTCGGTAAGACGATGGAACGTTTTGTGCGAGACCGGACGAGCGAGTTCCTTGAGAGCCAAAACGTCATCCCTGCGGCGCAGCACGGCTTTCGACAGCGCCGTTCTTGCACCACTCTCCTCGCCGGCGCCATTGACTCATGGACGGCGGCACTGGATGAGCGTAGCGGAGCTCACATTCACTGTGTCTTTCTCGATTGGTCTAAAGCGTTCGATAAAGTGGGCCCCACGTGGGGTCTACTATCCAAGCTCGAGCATTATGGCATTAAGCGGCAATTTGCTTAGGTGGTTTGAGAGTTTCCTGGTCGGCCGCACACAGTTCGTCCAGTTCAACGGCGAGCGCTCATAATTCCGGGACGTGCCCTCGGGCGTCATCCAGGGCAGTGTGCTCGGCCCCCTGCTATTTAACGTCTTCGTAGCCGACCTCCCTACCTCGGCAAGGATCCAAATGCTCCAGCACGCTGATGAACGTCACCCTGTACTGTATCGTGGGCACCCAAGAGGATGCAGACGCCCTCCAAGCAGACCTAGACGACATTCAGATCTGGTGCGACGAAAATGGCATGTCGCTCAACGCCCTCAAGTGCAAGATGATGGACATTACGCGCGCTCGCACCCCTCTTTACTTCATGTACACCATCGATGGTGTCCCACTCGAGTACGTCGACAAGCAGCGCCTCCTCGGCGTTCACATCAAAAGCGACCTCCGATGGAACGTGCACACCGACATCGTGCGCACCAAGGCGTTGCAGGTGCTGGGTTTCGCGGCCCGCAACCTGCACGGCTGCACGCCCCGCGTCAAGAGGATGGCCTACCTGTCGCTAGTCAAGCCCTCCATGACTTTCGGCCTTCCCGCCTGGCACCCAACTACCATTGAGAACACTACAAAGCTTGAGAGGGTGCAGAGAAGGGCCCCTGCATTTCATACATGGCCGTAACCTCCCCCCACCCTGTGACCAGATGCAGGTTATGCCAATGACCATGCACCTGCAGTACACCGATCTGGTGTTTTTTAAAAGATGCCTCAGTGGCGCCACTGATTTTGACGTGTGCGCGCGCATCATCCAGGGCCGCGTGTTGAGAGGCGACGATAATAGGCACCCCCGCCTCCAACCCCCTCCGGCCAAAGGACTGCTCGGCCGACGTGCTTTTTCTTTCCGGGTATTAACCATTGGAACGCCCTGCCGCCCGGCCTCGAAGACTGCTCAGTGAGTCATTTCCCTTCCCTGTGCAGGGAGCACTTATGGGAGAACCAACTGCATGTGCTAAATTAGTTTAGTTTCACGTGCTTTCATCAAGGCTCTTCGCGGCACAAGATTTCCACAGATTTTGAGTGTTTTTAGCAAGATATTTGCTAGCGTCGACGCCGTTTCTTGTTGCAATCTTAACAAACAAGAATAAACAAATAATAATAATAATATTGTGTTCTTGTGTTTTAATGTTATTGTTTGTTTGTGTTATATTGTGTTCTTGTGTTTAATGTTATTGTTTGTTGTGTTTTATTGTGTTGCTGTGTTGCGTGGTATTGTTTGTTGTATTTTATTGTGTTGCTGTGTTGCGTGTTATTGTTTGTAGTGTTTTATTGTGTTGTTGTGTAATGCTTCTACACTAGTTCACAAACGAAAGGTTGCTTCGTAGTTGATGCAGATACACCGCTTTATTGGCCATATCCCAGTTAGCAGTGAGTTGTTTAGCGTAGACCATACAGTAAGTGCCAGGACTTGGGCGGTTTAGGACTCCACTTGAAAAAAGGAATAGTACTTATCGCCACACCTGTAAAAATAATTAGTTTTTTTATCGACTAGGTAAGTCGGCTAACACTCAAAGTAGGAATTGATATTGTTTATTTCTAAATTATATAGAAGGCACTTCCTACCGCATGGTCGCCAGGTTACCATCTAAAATCATACACTAGTAAAAAAGGATCTGACAAACGAACGATTATAATTCATAACAGTAACACCGAGATCTATGCGTGTGCGACCTTTAGACGTTGATTTATAGACATGGAATGTATTACAAAATGCAGCGAGCATGTGCAAAATATATAAACAATGCATTTTGGTAATATTCGCAGAAAAATGCTGTCAAAGGTACTGAATTGGTACTGAGACAGAAATTACAAAAGTAACTACACCGGGGTGCAATTTTTAAATTTTTTTCTGAAGTACCAACATATTAACGTCATAGTCGCCTACTTTAAAGCAAAGGTTAAATATATATATATTACTCATTCATGGTAACTTAAGTATTGTGGTTCTATTAGTTTGGCTAACAGGCCCTTTTCTGCGAGAACGTTTTTCTGACCGGGACGTGTCTTTTTAAAATAATTTAAGTTAGTTTTCGGGTTTAAGGGCACAAATTGGTGCCCAATATTTCGTGTTTGTTGTTCGTGAGGGGAGAACAGAAGCGTGCTGGACATGACCAGTCACGGGGAGGGTCGTCGTCGTCGTTATTACCGTACATGTCATTCTAGTCGTCGAGGGTCGTTTTTG
>JAMZAV010011042.1:0-22171 GCA_024449915.1 Sweltsa coloradensis | reverse complement strand
AATTCCGTACGTCTCCCTCAGAGTTCGTTTAACATATATTGTGAGTGATATTCTGTTTCCTCGCGAAGACAAAAGTTTGGTTCCTCGGGACCGGATTAGTTTAGGTAGCCACAGAGACGCGTTGTATTTTGTATTTTCTATAAAACCCTAAGCGGGGATTTTATTCTGGCTATATTAAAATTTGTATGTAATCCTGTCCCGTCAACGTCAAAGTCTCGCGGTCAGGTTACAGAATATCTGATTAGATTTTTATTCAAAAACCACTCGCGTCTGAGTTTCGACCCAAAGCCAACTTGATCATATACTCTTTAAATAACACTTTAGTGGAAAACACTCTTTATTTATAATAAAAAAGAAATAAAATAAAATAAAAATAAAATAAAATAAAATAATAATATATAAAAAAAATAAAAAAAATAATAAATAAAATAATAATAATAAAATAAAATAATATAATAATAATAATAATAATAATAATAATAACGGGTGTCTATCGACTGACCTACGCTCGACTGTCACAATTTAACTGTCATAATAACGATTGACCTAAAGACCATATAAAATACATTACACGTTGGTTATAACAGTTGCCCACTACCAGGTTGCACATTATGCCAAGTGCTTGAAAAAATTGAATGGGAAGCCTTTTTGAGTGTGCAAACCGTTATAACGTCAACTGACATAGCATCGTTTTCTTATGGACGGCAGTTGCTAATTGTGGTCGCTAAATATATTTTATTTTATTTTATTTCCTTCCAACTGTTATTTGGGCAAACTGTTATAGAAACAACTGCTATAAACAACAACTGTCCATAGGCTATTTCATGAGCGAAATGGGACTATTTTGCGATATTATACAGTTGCGCACTATGACAATCGTTCTAAATTTATTTAAATTTAATTTTTTAAGGCGAAACCGTTTAAAAACTGATATAGTGGCGACTGTACGAGCATGGCCATATGTTAACGTTGAAAACTCATTTTCAATCCCTCTATGGCAGTTCGTCATTATGTCAGTTGCTCCTGGTTTCGTAAATATTTTATATTTAAAAAATATGTGCGACTCCATAATCTCGATTTTAAAAGAAATTTATATTGTGGGGCAACTGTCAGAGTGAACACACCGTCCATTTCGTGCGACTCTCACATTTGCGATATAGTGCACTCTTTGCCGCTAGAGCGCTCCTGCATGAAGTTTGACAAATAAGTTACACCCCTGCATGAAGTTTTGCAAATAAGTACACCTAGAAATACACAGTAACTAATATTGCCAACAAATTGGTCTTGAATAATCTGTTATTGTGAGTTGAATACTTGAAACATTACAATATTTTATTATATTGTGAACAATGTACTCGTTGTGTAAATGCGTACATGCATGGTATTAAATGGAAGGATTGAAAGAATAACGGTAAACCACAAGCATTTAAATTCAATTACTTATATGAATGCCCCACTTTTATTGGAGAAGTAATTGCACAGTTAAGGTTCCAAACAATGTGTCGAAGTTTAAGTTATTACATGCAATGTATAAACTTGATTAAAGGTAGTTAAAATAAGGGTGCAATATGTCCTACTTTAAGAGAAGTAGTCAAAGAAAGGTTTCAATGGTGCCCATATAATTGAATTTTGAATTTAGATCGTTTGCCTGCCAGCGGATTATATGTCATTATAAAAGCACCACAATGAGAGGCCATACTATCTGTTATTGTACCCCATGACACAAACCACGTGCCCGACGTTTCACACTCAGCCACTGGTCGGCGTACGTCCTACAATGTGGCCACAATCTCTATAGTGTCGAATACCACTGGCAAAAGGACTTACGAATGAAAGTATATTAAGTTGAACTATAGTTGAAGGGCAAAATCTATCACTTTTCTTTTGCAAATTTTGCGATTTGAAACTTTGTGACGCAATAAAACTGTCTTCAACCGTAATAAAACTGAAACTTACAACGAAAACGAAATTAAAATTGCGGATTAGGTTCGGTATAACGGTTTTCGGTGTCAGGAAAAATATCGTTTTTTTAAATTTGGTCGAACCGATACGCGCACTGTTCGTAGCACTTATACCAAATAGGAGTGCAAGATTATGCATTTTGGGGTGCAATAAATAACAAAGTTTTGTTTTAAACATCATTTGCTGCGGGGGTGGGGATTAATGTTTTGGAAAAACACGAAAGGGAAGAGGGTGCATAATGAGCAATCCGCAATCCGGGTGCAATAATGGTCATTTAACGTTCTTGTTGTGAGCCTGCAGACTGAGAGTTGACTAGTCCGCAAGACCCGTTGATGAAAACTACGGAAGTACCCTACGGTCAGGATTGCGGGTCTCGACGGGATTCGAACCTGTGACCTCCGAAGCATTAACGAAAAACTAGAATCTTCCCTATACTCAGCAATCTGGTTTTGTTAAATAAATAGTAGTCCAAAAAAAGGAAATATTGAAGGAACTGGCAAAAAAAAAACTGGCCCCGTTCTTCAGAAGAAAAAAGTTCAGTTGCTTGTTTATTTAATTTGACTGGGTGTATAAGTCCACTAAAAAGGGGGGAGGGGGGGGGGTGTAACTTAATACTCCTAGTGCATGGTGACGTGTTGACTCCATCAATTCATGTAAGGCAACCCACTAACCAATCACAACCAATCAACGAACCAACCACCAGCAAGGCAGTCTCAACCTCTCCATGGAGAGTTACTGTAAGGCAAGAGCGCATGTTTTGACAAAAGACTTCGAAAAGATGCAATTTCAAATTTTGAACACTTTTCTTTTATTTCTTTGTGTGTTTTAAAACGTATTTTTTCGGTTCCCTTTGTTGTTTTGAGTCAAAGCTTTCTTGATGTTCTGTGTCATTTTCTTGTTTCCTAAAGACCAACACAAAATCGTCACAACTTTCATCTTCCAAGAAGCAGACCAGACAATTTTAGTTACTCGACTGCTTTATCGGATTCAACCTATGCCTTACAACCAACTTCTGGCCATCCATGTGTTACATCAGGAGTTGGCAACAGGCGGCCGGCGAGACTTATTATTTGTGACTCTATATTCTATAACCACCAATTACATGTGATTAAATACAGCACCGAATATAATATAAACATAACAATTGACTCAGAACACCAATGTTGAATCTCATAGAGATGTCGAGAGTTCCGCAAGTAAATTACACACAGAGAACAGGGTAAAAGGCATAGCAAGTTGTTCAAGAAAACAAAAGACTAAACATAAAAAAACTTATCCCCTACTAAACTTACACAATTTCCGGACCCAGAGTGCTATGGGCAGGCCATTTCGTTTTTAAATTTTTTATCCGGGTAAATAATAGTTTTTTCTCAAAAAATTTTTAGATCCATTTTTGCACATAATAAAAAATACATGGCCATGCAAAATTGAAAATAGCAATTTTTTTTTTAAATATAGTTGTAGGAATGGTTTCAAATGTGAATTTGGCCTTAAAATAATCTTTAATTTTAAAAGCAATATTCAACATTAAAAATTATAGGAAAGATTTACAAAATTTTAATAATTGCCTAAATGACTTAATTCAGGAGCAATTCAACTTGGGTCTAGACAAGTTACGCAGATAAAATAGTACATCAGTTCTGTTGAAGAAAAAAAATGCTGCTATAAATAAGCAAAAAAACGGTTTTTTTGTTCATATTCAAATTGACATTTTCTAGTTGGAACATATACTCAAAATCTAACTTCATATAGTTGGTATTTGAAATATGCGAAAAAACATTACGTCAGAAATAAATCTACGTTTAACAAGAGGTGAGTAATCGATTCTATGAAAACTCAATTCCCTCTTTCAGCCAGCCCATTCACATACTATCTGCTGCACCTTTTTAACCTGAGGCTACTTGCCCCTAACCACCGGGTTCAGATTACAATCCAATTCGAGGGATGGAGGGAGCGTACAAGTGAAACACATTAAACTTACTGTGGTTTTAGGTGAAAAACTCATAAAAACAAGTTTCTTCAAAAAAATTATTGCATTGAAAATATAGTACTAGCCGCTTCGCGAACGCTATCCAGTCGCGTTGATGGATAAGCTTTTAAATATTTCCTGTCCAATGATTACGTTTTTTAGGTGGGACTATAGTTACTTTATATTAATGGTAAATTATTACACCTGTCAACGGCTTATATTTAAACCTTTATTGCTATGAATTTGACCAACTTTTTCATTTTTTTTCTTTAAAAACACTACATCCCATAATCTTTATGGCAATGTTAAAATATGAAACGTTGTATAGCCCAACCCGTTTGTCGAATCGGGCCTAATATTGCGGAAAATATTCGTAATTAAAAACGAAAGAAAATCGTGAAGTTACATTTCTATGAGAAATATTTCTTCAAAATGTCCTCTAAAATCATAGCAGGGTTGGTTTAAAACGTCCAATAAAGTTTCATTAAGATCGCGAGTAGCCGTTTGACAAATATCACGAAAAAAAACTCATAAAAATCGAAAAATACCCGTAAAAGTAATAGGATAAAATTCATAAGAAATATTTGATCGATGCACCCAAAAACGTGGCAAGTCATTAAATTCAGAGACTTCAAAGGTCCCCTCAAATATTCATCAAAGAATCGCATAAGCCGTTTACGGTAGAGTGCGAAACAAACAGACAAAGATACAAAAAAGACACCTGATCTAATTTTTTTTTGGGGGTCTGTGAAATTGAAGTCTCGCTTCGCTCATCCAAAACCAAGATGTTTGTCAGATGCAAGTTTTGTCTTCAGAAACAATGCCAAAGTAAGTTAATGTCGCTAAAGACCACATTATTTACAAAAATATTTACTACGATGTTTTGGAGTAATAACGACGACAATCGCGTCTACAATTACAGAGAGGTATAAATATTTTTATGTTTGTTTAGTAATGGTAAAGTTATTAGTATGTGGCGAAGGGGAAAAATGGGTTTGATACTCACTGATGGCAGTGTGCACATATACGGGTAGGATTTGCACAATATGTGCTTATTGCGAATTAGTTTTAAAATTGCACTTTTGCCCTTTTCGGTTGAAAAATTGTCACACATCTTAGATTCAACGACGTATTTAAAAAGTATCAGAGTGAGTTAGCTGCTTGAAAGTACTTTTTGGAAAATTTTGTGATAATAACTTCATATATTTTAAGAACATTTGATTATTACATCTACTAGTATTCCGAATAGGTACCAGGACGATATTATTATCTCAGTTACATTAACCAGTTAACTTCATATTATTTACAATTCCTCAATGATTGACTAAGAGTAGGACAGTTAGATATTGTCTATCGTGCGCAATGAATAGATTTTAATTTTTAATTCGAACAAACCACGGTGTTTATAGTTGTAGCATCCCAAAGTTTCAAACATAATAATATTAAGTTTTAGTATCGATTTAAAATATTCACTTAAGAAACCATTCTGACATGCAGAAGTAGTATACATGACGTTCTTATATCAATGATTCTATGGCCTACTGATTGCCTTTTATGATATTCACACCTTTAACCTGGATTGGCAAGTAGATGTTAGCCGGTTTGAATCATTACCATTAAAGTGTCAATATATAAGGATCAAGTATTTCACTTTTTAAACCTATATAAATAAAAATAATAATTTGAAAAATGTGTAGTATCTAGTTTAACGCATTGGCGTTTGATCTTCATTGACAAAACAATATCTGGCTAGCACCACTAAAAGCCACAGCCGAATAACACTTGATATGTTACCCACCGACCTGACTTTTGTTGGATTATGATTATCTCAGACTTTTTTAATACGGCGTGGTCAAATATCCTCGAGCGAGGTTCCCTAAATTACCGCTGGGAGAAGACTCCAAACCCATAATCATTTATACACGTTAAACAGCAATTCAAATGAACTAAACTAGGGAAGCTCGCAAACGCTTTTTCAGCCGCGATGCTTGATGAGCGTATGTTTTTTTAAACGAAAAAAGTGTAAAATTGCGATTTTCATGAGAAATTATTTTTCGTATTTTGCGCTCAAATTTACACAATAATAAAATTTATAAATTGAGGTTCTGTGCAAAATATCAAAACGATCGGATAAAGCATGTAGATGTTATATAAGTCGAAGAATTTTTTTTGACGAAAAGAGCGTAAATTGCGATGTTCATATAAAATTACTTTTCGATTGCGCTCAAAATTTTCACACATTTATATTAATTCATAAAATTAAGGTTCTGTAAAAGAATCATTACAATCGGGATAAACATGTAGGCATATAAGTCGAAGAATGTTTTAAAAATAACTTAAAAAACGTAAAATTGTGATTTTCATAAGAATAACTTTCGATTGCGCTTCAAAATTTACACGAATGTAATTATTTTTAAAATTAAGGTTATTGTTAAAAAAAATCATAACAATAGAATAAAGCATGTAGGTGTATAAGTCGAAGAAATTTGTTAAAATAAAAAAATAGTTAAAATTGCGTTTTTAATGAGAAATAATTTTTCCTTCCGATTGCGGCAAAAAACGTGGCAGTTCTAAGTTCAGAGATTTCGAAGACCTCCATAAAATGTATCGCAATTGGAGTATCGGTTTAGCTGACTCGTGTGGACAAACACACAAAAATACAAAAAACAAAAAGAAAAAAAAAACATTGCCGTATTTTTTTCTCCAGTGTAGTGTAATGGAATCTTTTGCTTCGCTCGCTTTGGATCATCAAAAAACTTATTTTTACGACTTTGTTAGGGGACGTGTGGTTCATTCTTAGAATATATCTTGTATTGTTCCTAAACGTGGCACATCAAGTTCAGAGATTTCAAAGGGCTCCCTTGAAAATGTCAGTCCAGACTATTTTCTCATGATATATTGTGCAAAAAAGGTCAATTAAAAAAATATTTTAATTAGAAGTATGGTCTTTGATTGGTACCCCAAATCTAGCTAGTTCAATGGTTTAAAATGATTCCTGAAAATTTAATCGATATCGCAGTGGCCATTGTTTGGTAGAGCGATATAAAAGCTGTTCACTACGCATATCCAAAATGTACTTACACTGAAAGTCGACTCATTGAGCGCTTTCTTGCTTTGCTGCCCTTTCATTTAAGCGGTACTGTATATATATTTAGTAAGTCCACCTTATTTGTTTAAAAAAAAATAAAATAGTTAACAATAAAACCCGAGAGAAATGCCACAGTTGTTGTATGATATAAACTAGGGAAGCTTCGCAATGCTTTTTCAGACCGCGTTGTTGGATGAAGCGTAATAGTGCGTCATTATGTTTATGTAGATTTTCTGTTGTACTGTGAAAAAAAATCGTCTACAATCGGGTAAGCATGTAGGGTTAGTGTCTAAGAAATTGTTTTTTAGCGAAAATAGCGTAAAAATGCGATTTTTAACGATAAATAATTTTTTCGATTGGGCTTAAATTTCACACGAATATATTTATTATAAAATAAAGGTTCTGTCAAAAAATCATTACAAACTAATAAAGCATGTAAGGTAAGTCCAAGAAAAACCTTTTATAAACGAAAAAATACGTAAAATTCGATTTATAAGTAATAATTTTTCGATTGCGCCTTCAAAATTTTACATGAATAATATTAATTCATAAAATTAGGTTCTGTAAACAAAATTACAACCGAATAAAGCACGTAGGTGTTATAGCGAAGAATTGTGGAGACTTTTTTTTTAATCGAAAAATATAGTAAAATTGCGATTTCAGGAGAAATAAATTTTTAGATCGATCAAAAAACGTGGCAGTTCTAAGTTCAAAGATTCGAAGGACCTTCAGAAATTTCATCGTAATGAAGTATCGGTTTAGCCGGAATCGTGTTAACAAACAGCCAAAAAAAGGTAAAAACATTCCGGATTTTTTCTCAGTATATGAAATGGAATCTTCGCTTCGCTCGCTACGCATCATCCAATGAAATTGAAAATTAAATAATTATTGCAATAATTAGCTTCTGAAATTAAATGGTTAATTAAACTCCATATAAATCCATTGTACGTATATCTCAATATATCTGAGCCAAGAAACATGTAAAATAAGTTTTTTTTACTCTCACACATTTTTTTATTATTTTGTTTCTCTCCCTTCTTTTATGCACTCATACGCTCACTCGCAAACACGAGCACACAATTAAAACCGTTGAATTACTCAAAGATTAAACATTTCTGTTAATAGGAAACCACGCTTCTATACACGTCCCGGCGCGTTGAGGATGAGCGTTTTGTAAGTTTTAGTTTTTGTAGGTCCACTTTTCCTTTGCAAGTGCTTTTTGAATGCATTGTAGGTGATAGTTGTAAGTTTCTATTGGATCTTGTTAATTGTTATTATAAAACCTTAAAAGAAAAACTCATATTAAAACCTCTTTTTCAGGGATTCTGGCTAAACTTTTCAACTTTTTCTTCAAAAAGCAATACATAACTATATACCTTAGTGGTCCATGTGAAATAAGAACGTGTGTAGCCCCACCCGTTTGGTCAGATCGGCCTAAATGTTCACGAAAATATCGCAATATAAATCGTAAAAAATCGTGAAAGTACGAATTCATGAGAAATATTCTTCGATGGTACCCAAAAAACGTGGGAGGTCTAAGTTTAAAAAATTTCGAAGGTCTCCAGAAAATTTCATAGCAATGGAGTATCGTTTTCAGCCGAATCGTGTTAACAAACACAACAAAAATTACAAACAGAAAAAACAATTTCGGAAAAAAAAACGAAAAAAATCGTAAATTGCGATTTTCATGAGAAATAATTTTTTGATTGCGCTAAAAAAAGGGTGGCAGTTCTTAGTTCAAAGATTTCAAAGAGTCTCCAGAAAAAATTCATTGCAATTGGAGTATCCCCCGGTTTAGCGCGTATCGAAACAAGAACACAAAAATACACACACGAAACGAAAAGACAAAAGAAAAAAAATTGAAAAATTCGGATTTCAGAGAAATAATTTTTTGATCAAATTTTCGTACGGCGCAGTCTAAGTTCAGAGATTTCGAAGGTATCATAAAAATTTCATCGCAATCGGTGTATCGGTTTAGCCGGAATCATGTTAACAGACACCACAAAAATACAAAAGAAGAAAAAAAAAACATCCCGTTTTTTTCCCAAGTATAGTGAAATGGAATTTTCGCTTCGCTCGCTACGCTCATCCAAAAAACTAAACGTGTTTTTTACTTTCAGTATATTATGATGAATATTGAAAAGCACTGTCAATACTGTGTCCAGAACAAAAATACGTGCTTTTCAAGGCAAATTCTTATTATTATCTGTGAATCGCATAAGTCCAAAGCTTAGATTCATTTCCCCCATCAAGAAAATAAGTCTCGTTAGAAATGGAATAACAATTGTTTAAATAAGGTTAAAAGATGACAAAAACAATTGTTTATTAATACATAGATATCGTTAAAAGTTAACTTGCAACAAAGCTGAATACGTTAAAATCCATCCTTGCAATACCAAATTTAAAAAAACCCGGTAATAATCACACTGTGGATTTCGCGCTGTAGAGAGCCAATGCGAAGAGCTCTCATTGGTTCGTGCGCCGCCGGGCAGCGCGTGTCAGACAATCTCCGGCCCGGTCTGACTTCTTCTGCGGGATTACTAAAAATGTAATCTTCCCGTGTGTGATAGTAATATGCACACCCCCCCCAAAAAACACCCCCCCCCAGTTTAGAATGCAGAAAAGCCGAAATTGATAAACAAATCTAACGATGGGGAAATAGTAGTCATGGAGAAACCACTGAAGTACGTTATCTATATTGTTAAAATTGACATAAAAATAACAGATCAAAAGCATTGTGTATTGTTGATTTACAATATACATTTCACAAGAAATGATTAAAATTAATCCTCTGGGACATTTATTGACTCGTTGCTTCCAAAGCTACCGTCAATGTACCATAGTAGAAGAAAAAATCCCGATTGAAACGAACACTTTGAACCGTGAATTTGAATCGTTAAAATACGTACTTAATAAAAATAAACATTTTTAAAGCTAAAAAAAAATTGAAAAAATGTTTAAGATGGCTTACTTTGTAACAAATAAATGCTTAACACTTGGCAAACCATGTATAGAGTAGGCTTACTCATTAATTGACAACATTGTTTCTCTGTTTTAAAGATTCCAATCATCATTTTTGCACCATCATCTTACAACAATGTCATCATAATTTCATACTTGTTGCCTGGTATATATTTTTCAGGTTATTTATTTTTGGATGAGCGTTTAGCAGAGCGAAGCGAAGAGTCCTTTCATACACTGGAGAAAATATCCGGAGGTTTTTTTTTTTCTTTTTATTCTTTTTCTTTTTTTTTGTATTTTTGTCTGTTTGTTTACTCGATTCCGGCTAAACCGATACTCCAATTGCAATGAAATTTTTCTGGGGGCCTTCGAAATCTCTGAACTAAGAACTGCCACGTTTTTGAGTGCAATAAATGTTTTTCTCAAAAATCGCAATTATACAATTTTTTTCGATTTTTACAAATCTTCTGCGAAGTATAACACCTACATGCTTTATACGATGTAAATGATTTTGAACGGAACCTTATTTATGAATAATATAATCGTGTGAAATTTGAGCGTAATCGCAAAAATTTATTTCTTATGACAATCGCAGTTTTACGATTTTTTCTTTAAAAAAAAATTACGCTCATCCAACAAACGCGCCACCCTGAAAAAAGCATTGCGAGCTTCCTAGTTGTAAACATGTAACTTGGTTTGATTAAGTACGCTGGATCCGGGGTCATCCATACTTATTGGCCAGCTGTCAATAAGATTAGTTTAATACTATAGACAACGCACTCGCACTCCACACCGCCACACGTCAAACATATTAATAATATATGCAAGCAGTGGGATACTACGCTTCTACTTAATTCTGGAACATTTATAATATTTTGATTTGCATCTATTTATTTTCCCTATGTAAATTGAGACTTGAGTTTATAGTATAGCACACGGCTTGAGATACCTTTTGTTGATAAATAATAAACCCTTAAATAAATCACAAAAAAATTTGTAGAAAATTCAGCCAAACCTTACACAATCAAAAGTATTGGGATCTGAAAGAAGTGCCAAGCTATGTTCTCATTCTACATTTGCACTCTTAGTAAATAAATTCACTTTGCCCAGTGACTTGCATCCTTGGCAAAGACTGGCAGACATTTGTTTCCAAACCTATTGTTGAAATGTAAAAGCTCGTGCGAATTCATTTTGCAAGCTTTGCAAGGATGCGTCACTAAATGGCGTTGCGAAATCAATGTACTAAGAGTGCGAAAATGTTAAAAGGTCAGTATATTGGCCCTGGTTTAGATTATCAATACTTATGATTGTGTACGTTGGCTTGATTTTTCCCAATTTTTTTTTGTTGAATCTTTTTAAGGTTATTACAAAATTATTGTAAAAAAGAATTAATTTTATTAAAGCAATATTAATTGCTATGGTATAACCCCCCCAACAATGCGTATTACCCAATGCCAAAATATCTCGTTGCCCAAAGACTTAATTTTGTAAGCATCGTTGGTAATCATTGTCAAGTTTCTAGCACTTGGTTGATTATGCATGTAAAAGGCTTATAATAAAACCATCATTACGATTCCTTCCAGACAACTTTTTCAACCTTTTCTTTCTTTTTTTTCTCTTGTTTCACATGGCAAAATTAAAGATTGATATATATCAACAGTTGGTCAGAAACCATCGGCCAATTGAAATCAAAAAGTAAATACACCATTAAAGTGATTTGAGCATTTTTCAAACCTTTTTTCACCTCAAATCAAAGATTTTTGGGGGGAGGCTAATGGATAGAAGAAAAAATGCGTTCTTGTTGTAAATTCTATATTTTACTGGAGCAAAGCGCTCCTGTCAGCTTCACTTATTTGTCCATTCGTTCCGCCGTCTATATCAGTCTTGGCATGCGCGTGTATGCGATAAAACCGAACAAATGCTCGAATTGGACATAAATATGTGATTATTGTGTCCATGATCATTCAAGAAGAACGATACAATATTTTTTGTGTGACCCTGGGGGTCAGGCGGTGGCTTAGAAGTCCCCCACTAAGAAACACATTTCATACTTGGCACTTCACCAACAGGCAAGATTTTAACAAATGGAAAGGATTACGTATTATTTCTGTTTTGTATACTCTTGACGATATGTTGACGATGCTCGTGTTAGTTCAGTATTAGTTTCTCCTTTTTGTCTCCCGAGCTAAGATGCATCTTGTGGTGACTTTTGAGAAAACTAACTGTTCAATTTCTGATTATGCGTGATTTATGTGTGTGTGTGTTGGGCCTATGAGGGGGGGGGGGGTCTCTAAGATTTAGTTTTATTGTGGTGTTAGAAGTTTCGTATTTTTACCGTTGTGGATCGTTAGTTTGGGCATGATATAGGACTGAATCAAGAATAATATCAGAAAATGGTATAATATGTTCATTTAAGTTTAAGCATTTTCGAGAAAAGTAATTCATTCAGAACGGTTAGTTATCAAACAACATTGGGAATACATAATCATACGTTCACTTCAATCACTTCCCCCCTTACAACACTGCCGTACGTTGGTGCAGATCGGACTATCTAAGTGTTTTTTATAAATTATACCTTATTTTTCGATTTTCAAAATGTGTTTTGGTTGGTTTTTGTTTGTGTGTGGATGGAGTGTTCGACCCCCACTTTACCCTCGGGTCACGTATGGTGAATTCAAGGATACGTCGTCACTCTAAAGGATAACGGAATGAAAAATAAAAGGTTCGTTGTGAAGTTATTAATTAGAGCTTACCATTTTTTCTGAACGCTTTTAGTTTGTAGCGGTTGTTATGCCAACCAGTTGCCGTGCACTCTGTTTCTATTATCCCATCTGAATTGGGACACTTGATCGTAGCTGAAAATATGAGAAGTTAACGTTCATGCCCTCTATTTCAGCATTAATGTTTCTGCATTCTGCAGAACCATTGAATTGTCATCCTGTCTCCCAGAGTAATCGATCAAATAGAATATTATGCAAACAACGTGTATATTTGTATTTTACTAGTTTCGATTTCCTCATATCTGTTCTGCAATTCAGCAGACATTTGTGCCGTCATATATATTTCCGACGCTCAAATTGTTACACAACAAACATGCCAGGATGACTTTGGTTTTGAGAGTACAATAACTAATTTAACAAAATGGTAGGCATACGCCAGTAGCGATGACAAGATTCAAAACAAAGACAGGTAATTTAGTTTTGATATTATATAATAGTTTAATTCTTTGTCTTGAGTACCACCTGCGGACGGAAGTAAATTAAAGATTGCAACTACAACGTATCTATCCCAAAGTTTATCTTTAGAGCAATTCAATATTTTGCTGGAGGAAAAGGGGGCTGTAAGGATTTGTGTGGTCGAATTAATGTTTCATTTTATATTTCATTTATTTAGTTTACGTGTAATCCTATTGCAGTTAAAAAACTGATTTTACACAGGAGTGACAACCTAAAAGTTTGTTCTGGCAATGTGCGGATTTACGAAGCTTACGCTCCCAATTTTAGGTACTCCTCACCATGGTCACTTTTTAAAAACGACGAATTGAAAATGGCGTTACCCTTATTTCCACAAGCTTTCTTCGGTGAAGACAGATTGCGTTCAACCAATTGTAAATACATACATCAATAGTATATTGCAACAGAATGAACAGGAGTTACGAGTTCTTTAAAATTTTAATTTACGTATTCTTGGAAATTGAATCTATCTTAATGCATCAACTCTTGTTGATATCAAGTCCCTCGACTATTTTAGTTAATTAGATTGAATGGTTGAAGATGAGGGCGGTCGAGTGGAGATGGGGGTAAACGTTTTATACGGAAAGGACAGTTTTGTTATCTATTATATTGATTTTACCAGATGCCAGGTTTATCGCTGTCATTTCACTCAAATAAACTACCTAAACGATCCGTAAACGTCATGCTTCTATCCAAATATGTATTTCAGAAGCAAAAAAAAGAGACCATACCTAAATAGATAGTAATATTACGTTAAATTATAGAAGTCTTCACAAGTGAACGTGTTCGTTGTCGCCTGCACAATGAACCTTGGTCTTCGGGTATATGTGACCACCCCCTTGCTCCCCACCACAACCACATACAACGCCATCATGCACCTAATTTATGATTACTTTATCGTGTCGTTTCCCCCCCACCCCCCCCCCCCCACCCTCTATAGCACTGTAAATTTTTTTAATCTTGTACTTTATTTATAACTCATTTCTTCGCTATTTGTATTTTCCCACATTAAATCTCCTTCTTAATTGTTATTAAATCACTATGATTGTAATTTTGTCATTTTTCAATTCAAACCACTTTATGCATCCCTTTTTATCTCGCTTAATCTTGTTTCAGTTTTTTCAAGTTTTTTGTCAAGCCCCCCACGACTGGATTGTCAGTTACTTGGCTTCAAATATTGGTCTATGTCTTTTCGCCCCTAAAAAATAAAACAAAAACAAATAGAAGGTTGCATGCATTACTGGCTCTCTACTAGGATAAATCGCCCAAAGTCGTTGTCTAGACGACTGTGGACGGCGAGTCAGTTTGTGACTGAGTACCCCGGGAAATATTTGCATTTACAGTTGTTTGTTGTTTGTTGTTGTTTTTTTTCTTACTTGTTTTTTAAATTGTTTTGTCCCGTTAACTTTCTATGAATCCTTTTCTACATTTTTAATTTTTGTCAATGCAACAAATTATAAATAATATCATGTTAGCTTCGCTGGTAGTATGATTTCTCTTTTGTAGAAAAATTTAAAATAGATTCAAATTTTCAAATTTAATGTCTATTTTATTTTTGAACAAAATTTTGGCTTTTTTCAAATTAAAAATTCCAGAATTCTTAAAATCTAAAAAAACTATGAAAATCTTGAAAATCTTTAATAAACGCACATAATCAATTTTTGGTTATATTTCCTAGCGTTGATAAGAAAATTCAGATGTGAAGGTGTTTTAAGAGGCTTAACTCCCCAGGCATTCGCATTACCACCTGAACAAATCCTAGGAAAAAACCTTCAGTCAGGGTTGCCGGTCTCGAAGCAAACTTGAAACCGCTTAGAAGGTCGACGTTCTTTGAATTTTTAAAATTAATTAATGATTGTCAATCATAGGTTGATTGTAGTGTATATCGACCAATGCTAAATTTGCTTTACCTAGTGGAAGCAAACCAGCGTTGCAGTTCATAGATTGACAAGCCAACACAAGCAAAACAATTTGTCAGAAGGGTGGGGGTGGGTGTTTGAAGCTAGTTAGTCTCACTCCCCCCCCCCCCCCCGTTAGCTATGCATGGGTAGTTGAAAAGGATTTACGTTTCCTGGTTGTAGTTCAGCTTCTAGGAAAGTGGTTTAAACATTATGAGCTTATAACCGCCTACGTCTTGTCCTACCCCTCGGCGGAAGTCCATGCTTTTGTGTTGTATGTCTGTCTTCCTTGTTTAACTGTATAAGATACCTGAGTCAATACACAAGAGAAATCAAGAAAAGTAGAAACGCGATCATGGACGCAACGTAATATCAACATCAGCCATTAATTTTTCGGATTTTGGGAGGTCAGGAGGGGATTTTAGCTAATTTTCCACTCGAAATAAATTGTGGAGTCATGTACTGATTTACTACAAAATCATAAATTAAAAAAAGTCCTCCAATTACAATTACAATTACAATTACAAATTACACCTACGGCGAGTGTTTCCCGACTAACCAAATCGAGAAAAAGGAAAAAAAAATGGATCATGTTTTAGGGTTTTGTCCACAAGGAGAACATCGAAACTTCTTAGCAATCGTACAACCCTACCCAACAGTTGCAACTTGTGTGCCTTTAAACAATAGAAAAAAATGCAACTTTAAAAAAAAAACTATTACAAATTAAATACTAAACACATTATCTAGGCGACGGTCGTCCCCCGCAGTCCAAGCGAAGCGATGCTTAGGCGACGACGAACTCGCAGCCATGTAACAGCTACCAGAGCTGGGGGGATTTAAAATAAATAATTAAATACATTTATTAGAGTCTACCCACTCAGTTAGTAAATGATTTTAGTGGGGGAAGTAAATCAAAGCGACCTAGGCCAACCCTGTAGGCCCTCGACGCTATCGACAAGTGTTTCTGAGAGCTATTGCACACGCCGCCCCGAACAGATTTAAATCTTGAAACTCGGTATATGAGCTGATATGTGGTCCAGGAACAGACGCAGTCGGCTTTTGCATTCAAAACAAAACGGGTAAAGGGGACCGGAGAAAATAAAATAATTTGCCGATAATCGAAAACACGTAATTACTAGAGGCGTGTAATTTGTATTATTTGAATTTAAAACATCTCTTAACCATTATATAATATCTGGCGTCCTAAACACAAGGGACAAATTTGGGGGGACCGTGGGCCCATAAAATGTAAAAAAATAAGGCTGAACTTAAAAAAATAATAACTTAAAGAAAACGCCTACAACTAAAAATGTTGCAAATGTGGAATAGACTTGAATCTCTTCATCTTTTCACTTTGAATATGGAAAGCAAAATTGGGTAACGAGTACCGTGAGAAATCAAAATTATCAAAAGCTAGTAATTCCGTGACTTATATGAATAAGACGCCTACACAGAGAAAACTGTCATTTTAGAACTTTGAAACATAGACAACAACTTAGATGCCCTCATGCGCAATCACTTAAGGCTTTCAAACCCAAAACCGGGCAATAGGGACCGGGGAAAACAAAAATGGGAATCAAAACGCGCAATAACTCAGGGCGTTGTAATTCGTCAAAAACTTGAACCTAATCATTAATCTAGCCATTATAAATATCTAGCGCTCAAAAACACAAGGGCGCAAAAATCCTTGGGGGACCCCACCCCCCAGTGCGGCCCAAAAAAAAGTAAAAAAACGACTCTCAACCAATTTAAATCATTCAAAGTCCATCATTCACGCGTGATAGGAAAACAAACAGCAAAAAAGATTTAATATCCCCACAAATACAAAAAATTTGTAAAAAAAAAAAAAAAACGGCAGCCAAGGTTTCCTTCAAAAGTCAAACCTGTCCAGGGAAATTCGCCCTTTGACCGAGGAAAAAATATCACTTCACGTATGGATAAATTGTCAGGGGACAGGGGCAGGTATAGGAAACGAGATCTACTGTTCAAATTAGAGTGCCGATTGTATTGTATGAGCTTCCTCTACCGTCAAATATCTAAGGGGAACTGAGCATCAGGGCTGAATTAAAGTTAGGTCTTGTAAAAAATTAATTATCTAACACCTAGGCCTAATATAATTGAAATATATGAAAACGTAGATGCATTCATGTTTAGTATTTTACATATTTAAAAAAAAATTACAAAGGACAATAATTCCACACAAAATATAATAATCATAAAATACTATAAGTGTACAAAAAGACTAATAATGACCATGATATAATATAATTACGATATTAAAAAACGTTAAATGAAATGAACTAAAAACCAATGGAAATAGAATAGGAAAATAAAAAATTAAGCAGAAAACACAAAACATTTCCGTATTATAATGTGCATTATGGAAATTCCTCAGTGAATAATTTAGTATATGTACATTTTTGGGCATGCTTAAAATCGATACTGCGACGCCACCTAGTAGCGATACCCTAAGAAACATCGTGAAACGGTAAAGTAGTCCACCTAATGCATCGTACAGCGGTGCCATCTAACTGCAGTGGTAGTAGCATATTATGGCAATTGCGCGAGACAGTATGACCTGGTATGACAGGTTGCCCCCCCCGAAAATAAAATCGCAATATTATTAAAAAATAAATAGCTTTTAAAACGTGAAATGAGTGAAATATTGGTTTTTAATTTTATATTAAATAACTAAAATAAAATTAATATATCACGTTGCTCCACTATGTCAAGTTGTTGTAGGGTCAGTCGAGGCTTTCCCTAATCATAATAATAATAATAATAATAATAATATAATAATAATGATAATAAATAATAAATAATAATAATAAATAAATAAATAAATAAATAAAAATAAAAATAAAAATAATAAAAAAATAAAAAAATAAAAATAACAAATAAAATAAGCGCTTGGTTTCCACATGAACTATTCAAAACTTCAAAACTAAATATGATCCTATATGGTTCAAGAACGTTCTACATCCTGAATAATTCTGACAAAAGTTGTTTAAGGTAATTATGTACATTGAATATTCGACCGACTATTAGTATGTTGTATTCTTATCTCATCATAACAGGTAACAGCCATAATATTATGACAGTTCAAGGGTCGGTGCTTGAACTATCAGGAATTCAATAGTGCCCAAGGTGAGTGCGTCTTCCTTCAATTTTTCAAGCCCCCACTTTAGAAATGTCATACTTCTAGGTCGATCTCCAGCGACATTGTTCTTTTCTATATTCTTACGGTTTCTTTCAACAAGACGTCTCGTCATACAACAACAACACAACAATCAAACAACAAAACAACAACAACAACAACAATCAACAAACAACAACAACACAACAACAACAACAACAAAAAACAACAAAAACAACAACATAACAACAACAACAACAACAACAACAACAAACCACAACAACAACAAACAACAACAAACGCTACCATCAAAATGAACCTTTGTTCTTTATCTTAGCCAAGAACGGCACAATTCGCGACAAAAATGGTTGTAAGTTAGTCTGTGCCTTTGTTTCGTTTTCTACTCCGTTTCACGTTTTAGAAGAACTTGCCCCACTAAAACATTTTACCATATATGTACTTATTTCGGAAATTTCTTTCGAAGGTAGATATTTACTTACGTTTACTACTCGTGGTGTTATTGCAACATATAAGGATTGGCCAAGGGTGGCAACACAAGTTATCAACTCCCACCGTAGTGTGACCCTCCTGTACGCAATTGTACAGAATGTAGGATGAGTAAGTGTAAAGTGTATAGTGTATAGTACGAGAGGTTAATCGTCTTATAGTCTCGTCTTAAATTTTTCCTAATACTTGAAATTTTAGTCGAGTATCTTGATATCTTCTGTGTTAGTCTACGGGTAAATGCATGTCGCATACGAATATGGCTAAAACATTGTGTAGATTGTAAACTTATACGTATTTGTTTTTACTGCATTAATCTTGAATACTTTAATTATTTATATGGTACTATAGTTTCTGAATAATAAGACGAAACTAACCCGTATTTATGTTGATACTAGCGATCACATATTGTAACCAAAATCGAAGTTTAGAAGAAACCTACACATCACTCTAAGTTGGTTGACATGGACGAACCAAGTGGCTAATAAAGTGTCACGGTCCACGGACGAAGAAGAAGAAGAAGGAACGCCAATAAAAAAGTTGCAGGAATTATAACCCAGGCATTCGTCGCGACCGAGGAAAATCTTGGAAAAAACTTTTCAATTTAGAACCGCCACTGGCGGTTTGAGTTTCCCGAGATCATTGTAACAAAATCTGGGTCATATAAATCAGCCGAGTGTACGTTATGGATGCGTTGTTGTTGCTTAGTCATACCTGTATTGATTATCCTCTAGTGAATATTTGCCACGTAAAAGTTAATACGTCTTGCTGTATTAATACCATCTAGTTAATGTTGCCTGGTAAATGTAAAGCTTTAGCTAATAATACGGAGTCTATTGACGTCAACAAGAAGCCACCAACCAGATTAATGGTAAGGATACAATAATGTTAAAGCTGCTGATATTTAAAAGGTAAGTACTGACTGACTGGAACGACTCGCAGTTCCAGGTGTTGGTCATTAGGAGAGTTCCTCCTTCTTCGACTACGTTTGGAACAAGATATATTGTGTAGCTAGTATTGCTTTGTACTCCACAGTATAATATGGTGTCCCAAGAATTACAAATCAATTTCACTTTTTCACATTTTTTAAATTAAAAATGCGTTTTAAATGATGTTGAAAAACAATTGTCATATCTTTTTTGAAATGTGCACTTTCTACAATTACATTCATAAAAACAATAAAAGCAATGTCAGCTAAAACAATTATGTTAGGGCATTCTATGGGTTTTAAGGTAAATTGGGCAAACATGTTATGTGAAATTTTCATCTATAGGCCTACAAATATTTTAGTATATAATATAAATGATTAGATTTCAAATTGTCGATGTGTTCAGGAAAATTAACTGGCTGTATGAAGCGTGATAAGTGTAAGAACCTAGAATCTTATCTGCACATGGGGCATGAAGGAAGAAATAAACTACATTTCTCGTGGCTGTTTAAGAGGACTCAGCAGGATTGCCGGTGGTGGGATTCGAATCCGTGACCTCCACGCGTTATGCATAAGCCACCACTTCCGCCACAGGAACAATCGATACCCTGAACAAAGAACGTCATTGTAATCGTATCTGCTTCCCGGGTTTGGGGAAGATTTCCAACTCAATTTAATTTTGATTAAGGTTTTTCTGAATCGAAGACAAATTAGCCGAACACGTATTGATTTGCGATGGAAGGTGAGTTTCACCAAGATTGTATGGCTCCTCGAATAACAACAGTTCCGGGGATAACACCAATCCGTGCCTTTATAAGAATTAATTACTAAGTTTTAACGTAAACATAGCATTTGATGTTCATTTTGTTATCCTTATATTATTTTTTCGTTGGTTTTTAAATAATACTATATTAAAGACATACGTAGGGTTCGGGTAAGGAGAGCACCTAACTAGGACCCAAATTTTAAAAAATGTATGCAGTAGTTAATGCGTCCTGAAAAAGAGGGTCCGGAGTCTTACCCCCAGGACATGTTTGGAATTTCACGTCATTTGATTAGAGATTTATGTATTTTAGAGTAGAATAAAATATCAAGGGGTTGCATCTAAGATTTATATAAAGTGTACAAGCACGTCTGTGGCAGAGTAATGTCTGTGTTTTTCTTTGGGGTGGATGGCTAACCCAATATAAGTATGTATCCTCCCAACCAACTGCACAATTAAACCACTGATCTTATACGCCGATACGGCATGGACTTCATTTTCTATTATTCACTTTATGTTTTAATTGAAATTGAATGCCATAACTGTATCTAAAATGGACTGCGAGTGCGGGGTAAGGTTGGTCCACGGGCGGGTGTAAGGGATTCCTCCCCCTCTTTACCACCACTTTCCTTACACATGCAGGCACAAGGCTCAAGGCACAATTGGTTCACGATTTGGTTGATTTTTTCCATATAGTCAAATGCCACTTCTTTAGATAAGCTAAGCATTACTTTCGCTTGAAAAGAGAATGTAAAAATGTTAAATTCTTAAAAGCAAACATAATTTTGTTTAGGGTTTAGCGATCATCCAAACAAGGGTCGAGTAAGTAAATAATGATAGGAGCAATTAGGGGGACAATTCCAGGATTTTGTTTAAACTTTCATAAAACCAATTTGTACTACAGTGGTTTAACGGACGAGATAGTAGTATGTGTATTGCGATGGACCATTCGTATTTTTAGAAACCATTTGTATAGTTAGATGGTTATTTTAATTGAGAAGTTATGTATTATAATCAATTGAGTGTTATTCTGTGTCATAAAGCAACAGCGCTGGGCAGAGACAACTTAGTTTTTATAATATAATTATGTTATTATTAGATCTTTATTCGCAACAGGATCGAGATCCCACAAGTCCTTGATCCACCTATGTGCGGAAGGTGGTATTGGTAGAAGAATAGTAAAACGTAGCTTTACTCAATTTTATTTTTGGTCTACTTTTTATTATCATAGTCTTAATATTGCATTTAAACATTATATAATTTATTAATTCAAATTGATCAGCTTGGTTGTATTGTATATCAATGTACACCCGGCGTCAGAAGTAATGGCTGGGTATTGTAGATACAACGAGACAACTTGATTTACTTTTGACGCCGCTGGTACATATTATTGATCTTACAATTTTAAATTTCAATATATACTTTCTCACATTAAGTTTTGTCTTTATTTTTTAAGTATCCAGATAACATAATATTTACGCTTATACTTTCATATTATGACAACGATTGCAAGTCAAACATATAAATACATCATACACGAAGAAAACAAAGCCGTACGCGCTGTTCTTATTATTGGAGTGCATGACTGGAAAGTATAACTCCAAGGACGTGTGTTCAATCTCGCATTTATATTATTTAACAATTATGTTTAAATAATGATAAATTGTCTGATAATATATTAATTAATTATTTTTTAATCAAAATTGTCTTATATTTGTTTCGTTATACC
>JAMZAV010011041.1:0-22139 GCA_024449915.1 Sweltsa coloradensis | reverse complement strand
AAAGCTATCAATGCTTTAGTACCCTTGTACTGACGGTTCTTGGTTGGTAAAGGTGACATTTTTCAGTTGTCCAATACCAACAGATTGATACCCTTGTTACTTGTCACAAGGCCCCAAGTGGCCCACGTTTACACGGCAAAGGGTCGCTTACCCGGAGGAATGGGGTTTAGTAATCCTGGTTGTTTAACCACTTTTAGTCTTATGTAGAAGCAGTCTAGGCACTATGAATGTGTTTGCTTGTACCTTCTCATTCCAGGGAACCAGTAAATTCAAAAAATTATTTCTCATGAAAATCGCAATTTTACGCTTTTATCCGTTTTTTTTAAATTACGCTCGTCCAATAACGCTCCTGAAAAGCTTGCGAAGCTTCCTATTTCTAAATAAAAAGTGGGGTATAGGAAAGAATGGGGAATATTATTGTGACTCATATTTCTTAAAAAAGGCTAAAAAAACTCGCCGGCCGCTAGGTTTTTTTTTCAGGGGGCTGTTACCCCATTTTTTAATTTAGTTTTAGTTTGTACCTCTAGGGCCTACTAGGTAATCTATAGCATAATACTCGGCCTTGACCTGCTATATTTTGTTCCACATAAATACTAGACATTGTCCCAAGCTAAATGGTCATGTCTTGAAACTGTGCACAAATATACCGCAAAATATGCTTCCAAAATCACTCCCCTTTTTTCTAATCAACATGTTTTTAGCGAACCACTTGCCCAAATAACAAAACAAAATATATCAAATTTATAGAAAAGGCTGTTAACCTTTTAAGTGCTGAGTATATTTTGCAGTGTTCATACCCCTGTGCTGAGTATATTTTGCAGTGTTCATACCCCTGTGCTGAGTTATAGTTTGTAGTATCATACATACCACTGTGCTGAGTGTATTTTGCAGTGTTCATACCTAGTGAGGGGAATTTTTTCATGAAAATTTTCAAAGCTTGAAAATTTTTTCATTTTTTTTTTTTACAACCTATATCGCAAAATTAGATATCTCCAAAATTTACAAACACATTTTACAGACCTAATAAAATAGTTCCTTTCCTCCTAGTTTTCCTCCTAGTACTTTTTTAGGCCTACTCAGGGATACAAAGTTCCAGGGATGGGTACTAGGAAAACGCTCATTTTGGACGCGTTGTTGAGCGGCACCGGTACGTGCAACATGACCCGAGTACGACATTCCCATAAGGCCCACCACACAGTGTAGGCCTATCTGGATATTGACATTGAACACTGTATACTATTCCAACATCTTTGCATTGTCTAATTCACGTCTTTGCCTTCTAAAGTGTATCTTTGTATCTTCACTGCCTCCTTCATTTTTTTAGCATAAATTTTTCGAATTATGATTACCAAAGTCTTTAACGTCTTGACCTTTTTTAGCTGAAAATTTGTAAAATAGGAGAGAATGTTGTACTTATTGACCCTGCAAGATTTCATGACGATCGGAACTTTTTTTTTTTTTTTTTTTTTTTTTTAATAACCACCGATCGATTTTTGTTCAAAAACTATGTACAGCAACCCGCCTGGGTGGTATGTACATTTTGGCAATTTCAGGTCGATCAGAGAAACGGTGCGACCTGTATCGAAGCAGTAACAGGAAAAAAAAAAACAGCATTCGTAACATAAGAGTCAAGTGGAGACGCTCGCTTCGCTCGCTCATAAACATGGGCTACTGGTGATAATTGTTTTATTAAATTCATTGTACAAAACAATAGGCTATAATATGTACTAAGCAAACACAATATAAAAAACAATAAAACAAACAAACAAATAAAAGCATATTGAAAATTTTCAATTGAAAATTTTAAACGTTCCATCACTATTCATACCCCTGTGCTGATATATTTTGCAGTGTTCATACCCCTGTGCTGAGTTATTTTCATCAAAACACAGTTTTCTGAAAAATCAGAAAGGGGTGTATAGTTCCCAAAATTTATGACATTTTTTGAAAAACCATAGTTCTCTCTCATCAAAATATAAGACCAGCCCCAGAAAAATCCCACCCCCCAATAAAAACAACCCCCCAAAACTCACAGATATAGAGGTATAGTTCCCAAAATCATGAAAAAACTTTTGGGAAAAACCATTATGTTCTCACCTATGAATATGATTGTTAAACAACCCCAAAACAACCCCCTCAACCCCCACCCCCCCCATAAAAAATACAGATAAGGGTGGGATAGGTAGTTCCCAAAATTATGAAACATGTTTGAGAAACCGAAATTCTCTCTCTACTATCTTAACCCAAACCAAAAACAACCACCTCTGCCAAAAAAAAACACTCGATAAAAACACCCCCCCCCCCCCCCCCCCCCCCCCCCCAAGAAAAACAAAAATAATTAGGGGGTTGTGGTAGTTCCCAAAATCATGTATCATATTGTAAAACCAATAATTTCTCTCCCGTGATTGTGAAAAAACCCCCAAAAAAAACAACGCCCCCCCCCCCCAATAAAAAAAAAAACTAACACAGATAGCGGTGTGATTGTTCCCAAAATTTTTTAAAAATTTTTTGAAAAACCATAATTCCCTCTCATACAATTTAACCCTTTATAGGTTATTGGTACACATATGTACCACCACATTTCAAAATCTACACCAATAAATCGGCCATTTTCTTCATACTTTTAGCCCGGGTAAAAAGCTGCTTCATTTTGTTCTGAATTTGTAAAATTTTTTTCCGCACTAAATTAAAATGATTAGGCCTAAAGGATTTTTGTAATGGTTGAAAAATCAAATTGTGTATAAAAAACACAGAAATTCAGAAATTTCCGGATGCCCCCGGATATTTTTGTTTGCCTTTTCGTAGATTCAATTTGAACATGTAAAAAAAATGGAAAAACGGAAAATTGCAAAAAAATCTAATTTTTAAAAATCAATTCAAATTTTAATTTTTGTTTCAACTTTGATGTCATTTTGAAATTCAAAATCAGCATTTTGTTCCTAAAACATTAAGGAAAAAAATCTTAAAAAATTCTAAAATTCTTGAAAAAAATCACAAATTTCAAATTGCTGAAGTAAAAAGGAAAATTTTGGGGCGCTAAATACTGTCCTATAAAGGGTTAAGAAAACCAACCCCCCCCCCCCCCCCCCACCGCTGAACCACCGCCCACCAAAAAAAACATGCTTTATATTGTTATTTTATTTATTTATTTAATTTTTGTAATTTTAGTAATTTTGTAATTGTTTTAGGCTTTTGATATGGTTGGGTGGTAATGTGCCAGTAGCACTGAGGGGTCGCCGCGTCAGCCAGTCAGCCCGAGTTAATTCGCATAGCATAGAAAAGTTAAATACGTCAATAATATTAATGGCCAACATTTTTTAGGATCAAATTCCTCCAAGTCACGGGCATAAAGATCGTCCCCCATGTTATTTCTTATGGGAAATTTTTGCCGATCGGATTGGGGCCTAGCTCGAAAATTACTATGCATGAATTTTTTTTCGGGTAGGCCATAATGGTGGACCCAATACACAAATGTACCCAACACAGCCACACACACCACAATAGTCTTAAGAGTTCAGGTTCCTTGCTCAGCTTCTGCCTGCACACGGAATGTTCTCTTCTTGTAGTTGGTTCGTCAGCGGCAACAGACGGCGCACCGAGAACTATCGAGCTGGTCCCTGTGAGCTGCGCAACATGAAGTCTCGCCCGCGTCTCCCCAGTTCCTGGTTCCTGCCCAACAACACATTACCGCCCCTCCCTTGCTCGGTGACCCCTGACCCCCTCCCCCTCCCCCGCCCTTAACTCCACCTCCCCTCGCCGCGCCATGCCCGACATGTCGCCGCCCCCTCCATTGCTCTGTGGCCCCTGACGCCTTCCCCCTTACCAGAGGAGACTCGGGTCATCACCCCGCCCAGATGTAGCCCATCACAGGACTATCAGCAGGTATGTTCTTAATTCATATTCTATTAATAATTAACAATATTTATGCTGGTTTTAAAAGTTATTAATTAATTAATAACTATTAGATTAATATTCTATTGACATTGTCAATTTAGCTAGTTTGGCCTACTACATATCTCATTACTAGAGATAAGTTTTTTAGCGTTTTAGGTTTTTGATGCAACAAAATGCTAAATTTTGACGATTTAAAATGCTAATTTTACTAAAAAATAATGTTTTTAATGCCCATTGAGAATAAGTTTAGTAATGTATTCTAACGTTTTATGTGACTTTATTGAATTGAAATGTTCCTACAATTCCCTCATTTACCAGAAGAAGTTTAGAAACACCCTACATTTAGGGTTTGGTGGAAAAGAAACCAAATTTTTTGCTACAAAATGCTAAATTTGTCAAAATTAATGCTAAATTTTCTAAATTTAAGTGCTAAAAAAAAAGTATCTCTACTCATTACCCTACTGACTTAAGATTAAGGGGTTGTGCGAACCTGTTTGAAAATCGTTTGTACAAAAAATATCACCATATTAGCCAACAATAACGCCACCACGTTAAATTTACCGCACGTTAGGTTTATGCGCGTCGCGATCACTCGGCCAATGGAAACGATGAAGAGGAATAATTGACAAGAGTTGATAATGTCGATAGGCCTAATTCGATAAAGTCAATATATAAATATTATTAATAATAATAATAATAATAATAATAATAATATAATAAAAATAATAAATAAATAAATAATAAATAAACCCCAACATTGTTGGGGTTAAAAGCAGTCCGCCGGTAAGTTGCTGGTTAAATTCTATTGCCGTGAAATACAAGCATTCCACTCAAATTTTGACTGCATCTTGATCTACTATGACTACACAAGTGACTTGAAGGGAAATTAGTTTTTATTTTATCCCATTTTTTTTGTGTTAAATGATTGAATGACCTAGGCTTAAATTGCATTGAAACAGTTAATTTTGTTTTTTTTTGACAGTTATGGTAGGCATATATTCATTTAGAGGCATTATTTGTAACTTCAGCAAGGATTTATCAAAAATATAAAATATTTAGTTTTTACGAAAGCCCCGTTAATTTTTTGCAAAATCGGAAGATTGAAGTCTTCTAAATTCCTCAAATAAGAAAAGATTTATCAAAACAAAAGGCAAGGAGTTAAAAGCGAAACCCATCACCGCCCTGAAATTATAAATTTGGAAATTTTTTTTTCTTTTTTTTAAGTGCATTGATTTTAAAAAAACATAACAAATAATAGGTATTTTTTGACAGATACGTAGTAATAATTTATCTAGAAAAAGGAAAATAGGGAATTACAGACGATGGATTTTTTCTGTAATGGAATCTTACGACCACCAAAGCGGGAAAAAATGAGCACCTCAAAGGGGCAGAAGAATTAAAAACATTTGTGTGAGGGCGTAGCTATTATAGGGTAACTTATTAAGACGTTTAATAGTTATCGACAAAGCTCCTAGGGATTTGTTCGTGAATATCCATTTTTAAAAGTAATGAACAGAGAAACTGACCAAAGAAAAATTATAGTTAAAAATAAATGTTACCATAAACATTTTAAAAAAAAAAACGCAAAGTGAGAACGAAACAAGCGTATCAAGATGATAACGGCATCATCGCAGGGGACAGCGAAGAAGAAGACCACTTCATACCAGAGCTACTAGAACTACCAAAATCCCGGGTATTGCCATACCGCAAAACTTTCAAATCTACCAGACCCCAAACTTCCAACCAACCAGAACGCCCAGCCCTATAGAACTCCAGACCAACTAGAAAACCCAGATTTACCAAACCCAGGCCACCAAACATCCAGTCTCCAGAAGGTCCGGGCCTCCCCAAAGCCAAAACCACAAAAATAAAAACCAAACCAAGAAATCAAGATACCCAGAAAAACTGACGATAAACAAAAAGAGGTGAATGCATAACGAAATTAGAAAACACCTACATGATCAATAAAAGAACCCTAGCTTTGCTTTTTTACAACGCCATGTCGAGTTTGCGCACAACAACCAACAGAAGACCATACATACCAAAACCCCAAAGTTCAAAGGAAAATGAAGACAGCGGTACCCCTAATGAACACACATATTTTATCAGATTACACACAAACGAACTATCATTTGCAGAGTTCAGCGGCAATTTATTGTGCCGTGTGCAGTGGTTAGTATTTGGGCTTAAAGGTAAAATCTAAACCCTTTTAAAAGACAAAACAGGGAGAGAAAAGTACGAAAGGGGAAAAGCGACTATTGGGAGAACTTTTTTTGAGCTTAGGAAGATATGGGTCGACGGGAACAATCCGAAGGAAATCGATCTAAAATGTGTAAGATACTGCCAAGATATATTTGAAAGTTTAAAGGGTTCCGCAAAGCAGAAACATTTAAAACAATTATTCACGAATTTTTGGATACACTTAAAACAAAAAGTAAGTGCCCTACAAAGAGATTAAAAAAGATATAAAAATTAGTATTAGAAAAGAACAAACCAAATTTTTTAAAGAAAAGGAAAAACAGTTTTACCAAAAACTATCTAGTACCAAAGAAATAATGGAAAGGAAAAACCCCAAACTAAGACGAGTGAAGAGTTTTGGACAGGAATAGGGGGAAACCCGGTAGCACACAACCCAGGATCCCAAAATGGATTAAAATGAAATAGCGGGTGAGCGATATTAATGAATGAGATTCGAAGGTAAAACTATTGATGAATTAAAGTCGAAAATCAGTGCTAACCCTGCTGGAAAGCCCAGGTAATGAAAATTCAAAATTTTTGGTATAAAATTCAAAACTACTCACAATCAAATTAGAAAAATTTTAACGAGTTTAAAATGGGTTAAAAAACCGAATTCTTTACTAAGGGGGAAACCTTTTCAAACCAAAGGACAATGACCGAAAACCCAATAAATATCGGCCAATTACATGCTACCAACTATTATAAAATTTGATTCATGCTAACAAAAAAAGTTATAAAACATTGCGAAAAACCAATATCATGGCCGAGAAAAAAAGGATGCTGTAAAAACTCACAGGGATGTAAAGAAAAACTTATTATTGCTCTACTGTAATGAAAACAGGGACACAATAAGAAAAAGGGAAAATTCACGTAAACACATTGACTACAAAAAGCCTTTGACTCAAAACCCCCACACAGGCTTATTCAATTTTTTCAAATATATAAAATCAACCCCGTAATTGTAAACTTTTTAAAAACGTAATGGAGACTGGGAACAAAACCCAAAAATAAAAAATAAAAACCCCGCAGATAACTCAGATCCAAAAAAATTAAACGTGGCATTTTCCGGTGACTCATTAATCATTTTGGTTTTGTCTGTCATTAAACCCACTGTCCCCATTGCTTAAAAGAATCGACATACGGTTTTAAAATTAAGGGCAATAATGTGGGATACACACAATTTCCCCCTATTCTACATGGTGACCAAGTTTTTGCATCAAATTTTGCACAAATAAACAGTCTAGTAAAACAAAATTAGAATTTAGTCAAGATATCTGCATGGAGTTTGGAGTAGAAAAAATGTAAGACGCTACATATCGAAAAGGGGAAGGTTTTCACAAGCAGAAAAGTTTTTCCCAGTGATGGAAATAGGGGTTGGGAAAAAATACATAATGATGAATACAAAAATTTAGGATTCTCACAAAACTGCCAGAATTAAAATAAGTTATAAAGCAAAATTGATAGATACATCAAGAAAAGACTAAAGTCTTCCTCAAGACGCAACTAAATGGTAAAAAAAAGATCACAGCAATAAATCATATGCTGTAACCAGTACTGACATATTCATTCGGATCATTAAATGGCGCAGACGACATCCCGCGTTGGAAATATAACTCGTACTAACCCTTTCCAAAAACAGAATCATCATCCTAAATCGCAATAAGAGTTGACACTTTTCCAAAAGAAAAAAGGAGGACGGGGCCTAATTGATCGAACAAATATATTATAAACAAATAACCTTTTAAGAAAAAATTTTTACAAAAAAGCAACCAAAACCACACTGCATAGGGCCCGTGGTGGGTAGCTGAAAATCATTACTCCACTCATCTAGCAAACGAAAAAGTCAATCTACAAAGGGAACTCTAACTGACGCTTCAAAAGAGTTACGTCTATCAGAAAAGACCCTACACAAAGAATTATGATGAACTACACAAAGGTCCCGTAGATATTAAAACATCAATAGGGGGTTAACAACGGGAACTTTTGGAGAAAAAAAGGTTTTATTCGCTATTCAAGACAAGTGATTGGGACGAAAAATTATAAAAAAAACATATAAAAGATGCCAGTAAACATCAATGTAGAAATGTAGTGCAAAGGGGGAAAAAATCGAACACCATTCCGGGTGCAATCACTAGTCAAAAAAGATTCCTCTACAGACATAACCAAGTAGCTCATTTTCTCAAAAAATAGCAATCAATACAACCTCATTGACCACCAAAACCTTACTACAAATACAAACCAAAAAAGTACTGATGTAAAAATTACAAAATTTTATTACGACCGCACAGTTTAACGGACCAAAGTACATCAAAACAACCCCATTTAAAAATAATTGACAAGAAAAAACAAAAACTACCCTTATCGACGTTTCTATCCCAAGTGCCTAACGTCGAACCACGTGGAAGAAAAAAAAATTTACAAGTTAAATGAACTTGCATTGAGTCAAAAAGATGTGGAAACAAAAAAGGTAAATACAATCCCATTCATTAATCAGCCAAAGGCATCATACCGAAGAAGCTACATGAAAACTTAAACAACAGATCTTCAACCCAAATTTTACATCGGACTCAAAAAGGGGTAAAACTCCCTGTAGAATAGTTCTAATTTTTTAAAATAAAAATGATACTTTTGAGATTTCCCAGACAGCTTCCTCCTGACATGGGTTTTTCGTGTTTCCATAGTCCGAAGAGCAAATGCTAGGATGGGGACGAGAATCGCCCCGTACATCGAAAGAAAAAATCATCTACAAAAAAAAAATATTACAATTTTAAAAAGACTTATTTTAGTTGAGTTAAGACAAAAATAATAAAGTATGTAATAGGTACCAGGAAGTATTGACTAAGTCCGTACAACATGTTACTCCGGTTTTAACCAGTTTGTATGAAATACATCCAATAAATAATAAAAATAAAAATAATATTGGATGGCGAAGCGAAGACTTAAATTTCATTTAAAGGTCTCCAGAAAATTTCATTGAAATTGGAGTATGGTTTAGCCAAAATCGTGTTAAAAAAAAAAAAAAAAATGTAATTTTTTTTTTTTTTTCATTTATTAGGCCAACCCAAGAAAATAGCTCGGGTGTTTTTTTTTTTATTAGTTTTTTTGTCTTTTTTGTTAGCTCTCTACCGGCTAGCGTTTCTTGAAAAAAATTGGAGGGGACCTTCAAAAATCCTGGACTTAGACTTCCCACTTTTTGGTTTTTTACAATCATCGTTAAATATATCTTAGTTCTATATTACGTACTTTTAAAATCTTTTTTCGATTTTTAAGAGAAATTTTTGTGTATTTGGCAACACTAGCCTACTCTGATCTTGATAAAACTATGGGAACTTTTTAAAGTCATTTTGAAATTTTTTGTTTTTTTTAAGACTTTTTGATGAAATATTTCTCAGGGAAAATCGTACTTTTGCGATTTTTTTCCACGGTTTTTAATCAATATTTTTGTGATTTTTGGGGCCAATTCTGTTTAAAATGGTGGGGCTACAACTTCACATTTTACAGGGGACTTAAGGTAATGGTACTTAGTACCTTTCGAAAAAAAAATTTAAAAAATTTTTCCAAACCCATAAAATAAATTTTTTTTAAAAAAAGATTTTTTTAGGTGTAACCCTATAATAATTACAAGTAACACGTTTAAAAATTTGGGCAAAAACACCTAAATGCATTAAAAAAGCAATTTTCGGGCCTCCAGATTTTTTCATTCTATTTTTTGGGTATTACCATAGCATTAATAGGCCTACTACGAAAGAACTCTGGGTATTTTTCACAAACGGGACCCCCAAAAAAATGAAAAAATCATAAAACTTTCATTAGACAATCAAAACTACTACTCTACTCCATCTGAGTTTCAGGAGGTCAGGAAAAACACAATTATTTAAAACAAACCAAAAAACATCCTTTCCCGGCTACATACTTTGCACCAGGATGACACGGCTTACCCGCATACTCCACCTAAAAAACCTTTTAAACCGTCGCTATTTTAAATTAAGGACTGTAAATGGAAAAATCTTTCGTTTAAAATAGCACGTTAAAGGTTTTTAAAGGTGAAGGTTCATTTGGTTCCGTGAAGTAAATGTCAGCTGCAGGGGCGACGACTGCTCTCATTAGCCTCGCGTTCCAAGGGACTGTACTTTCCTAGTCACGTTGACGTGTGGTCAATTTTACTGTCAGTCATATTCAACTCCTGCAAACGTAAATTTTATTGAAAGAAAAAAGAAAAAAAGAGATGGGGGACAATTAACAAAAAATTGGGGGGGCCCCCGTTATGAACAGTACCGAACTCTCTTATCGGATTTGGATGAGACCGGGGCCCCTCGTTTTTTCGAAAAACTCGGTGGCGCGGTTCATTTGTTTATTTCTCTGGGTAGCATAGCCTGATTGGTAAAATGTATATGACACATGTAATGGTAAGGAAATAAAATACACACTACACTTCATACAGGGTATACTAAATGTTTTAATAGCTTGTAATAAAGCTCACAAAAACGTCAAAATTAGGCCTACATGTCTTTAAAAAAAACGTATGTCTAGCTACCTTAACTCGACGCAGTGGGCCGGGGCCTACAATGAAAAAACATAGGCCTAGGCCTAGCCTCTTTCTCATGTGGGAAAACCTCTCCTACTATCCCCCGCGCTGAAGCTCTCGACGAAAGATAAGTCGGGGAAAGAAATAAGTAACCCCAAAAAAACATTCAATGCGTCATGATTACAATTTCGGAATCGGTTGAAACTGATTGCATTATTTCCCCCAAAACGACCATCTTTGAACAGCTTGTGTGAATTTTTGATCGTATGCGCACGCAGGCCGCGAGCACACTACCTCTATATGCTCGAACACTACGCTTACCGGCGATGCCCCCCGACCACACTGCCCACTAAACTCTTTGCTCATGACACTGATGCACACTGCTCAAAAGTCGAGATTATCGCCGTTCTATCTTTTTTTGCACTCACTCGTAAGGCATGCCTCCCAAATTTAAAATGCGATACTTTTAAAAAAAAGTGCGGCGCGGCGTCTGAAATTTTATTTTTTTGTTTTATTTACGTATTTAAATCTTTTATTTTTTTTTTTTTTTTTTTTTGGCGGCTCGGTTTTAACAGGGTACTCGGAAAGCGGAATGGGAAAAAGGGTTCTTACTGTATTTTTATAAAAAATACCCAAATTTAAACAATAATGATTTTTGGGCAATGGATTTAAAAAAGTAAAAGAGATCTCACGCTACTAAGGACTAAAAAAAAAAGCTCACCCATAAAACGCGACTAAAAAAAGCATTTGCAAAGGGGCCTTTTTAAAATAATATAAAAAAAGTCTTACAACTAGGTCTAACTCAAATGCGTTTTCCCTACATAATTTATACAATCCAAAAATTTTAAATTCCCCCAACGTGATTTTTTAAATTTCGGGCTTTATTGATTACACCCCCTATCATTCCCACCATGCCAGAAACTAGAAGTACAAAATTCCTACATTTTCAGTATTTTAGTTTAGCTAAATGTTCTTGTGCAGTCTCTGAACGACTCCGGGCTCTGGTCTTGGACTCGCCCCCCAGCCTAGTCCCATCAGCTGCGGGCGGGGGAATCCCCCAGCCGGCCACTCGCCCCAAGGCGGTGGAATCCCCCGGGCCAAGTCACATCAGCCGCAGGCGGTGGAATCTGTGTTGACGTGTCCGGTCCATGTAAAAACAGCGAAAAAAGGTGTCCCTACACCGCACTACGCGGCGCATTGCAGTGCCAGGCGCATGTTCAGCCACGCATCAAAATGCCAAGCCCAAAGGGACCCCGGGAACTGGGGGGGGATAGGTTCTTTTTAGCCATTTGTTTATTTTGTTATTATTGGCGAGCGTGGGGCGCCTCCACTTGACTCTTAGGCTCATTGCCCCTTTTTTTTTTCCTGTTACTGCTTGGGGCAGGTCGAACCGTTTCTCTGTCAAACCTGAAATTTTGCACCCATGTACATACCACCTAGGCGGGTTGCTGTATATTTTTTGAAAAAAATCCGATCGTTGGGTTTTAAAAAATAAAAAATTAGGCCAAAAGTTCCCATCATTATGAAATTTTCGGGTTAATAAATAAACATTCTCTCCTATTTTTTAAAAATTTTTTGCTAAAATTTATCAAGACCTTAAATGTGTAGATGAAATTACATTTTTACAAAAATAAACATTACCATGGCAACGAAAAGTCGCACGGAATTCTGGTCACTTGCACTGCCCCTAGAAGTAATCAAATCTATCGAGGAAGCTGTATTATTTGTTATCAACTTTAGTTAAATATTTTTTCCCCCAAAAAATGATTCAAGGTCCTCTAATGGCAGTGGATTTTCCATTCTCTCCTATTTTACAAATTTTTAGCTAAATCGGTCAAGACTTAAAACTAATTGGGATGTAAAATTATGGAAAGTCGTGCTCGGGTCGGTTCACGTCCGGGGCTCGCTCAAAAATGCGACGGGGTTTTAAACGTTTTCCTTTTATTTTTATTTTAAAAAGTCCATCCTATTTTTGGGTTTAAAAAAATTTCAAGGAGGTAAATTAAAAAATGAAAAAAATTGAAAAAACAAAAAGCTAAAAACTTGACTGAATAGTTCAAAAAAAGTTATCGTTGATAGCACACTAGCAAGTTTTTTCTCGTTTCTCGGGAAAGGGCAATACAGTAAACTGTTTGATAGCTGGAAGTGTCAATATGTGTTTCCAAGATGGCTACCTCGAGTTAAAAATTACAAAACAAATGTGTTTCTTTCATAAACTTTTTTTGAGATGCAGAAAAAATGAAGTGAGTGATCTGTGTAGGGTACCATATTTTGAAAAAAAATCCGGACAAAGTATAAGGCACATTGGGGGGTGGGGAAATTTTTAGATTGCCCAAAAAAACTACTAACGCATTTTTTCAACGTTTTTTAAATGTGTGTTTTGATTTTTTTACCGACTTTTACGTCAAGATTTTTAGAACTACATTTTTTAAGTTATTTGTGTTGACTTCCGGCAGAAAGAACGCAAAACCCACGCATGTGAAGTAAAAGAATCCTGTGCTTAAAGAAAGACACTCCAATAATTTATATTTTTAGCAAAGGGGGTATAAAAATTCGCACAAGTCTCAACACCCCCATTGATTGATTTCACAATTGAAATTGCTTTTCTTGATCGCTTTTTGCCCTTTTTTTTTGTCTCCACAAAGGCATTTTTTCTGAGACCCCCCTGTTCGATTGAAAAGGCCCCGTACAGAAGTACATTTAACCTTGCTATTCTTTCATCCAGCGACTAGAAATGCATATTTTTTTTCGCAAACGTCATTATAACACATTTTCGTTTACACCTGTACTGCAATTTCAATTGAAAAAGGGAAACAAAAACCACAGTTCTTCTCCCAGGGCCCGCACTATGACTTGCCAATTTAAAAAACAGGGTCACGACTGTAACACAAACACCCCCACTCAAGGTCAGGCACTGCTGCAATTGGCAAACACGCGCCCCACTCTACTAGTAGCGTAGAGACGAGGAAATTTCCAAAAGAGAACATACAACTCCACTGGGGTTTTGGTAAATTGCGAAACACCGCAAATTTTTAAAACCGGGGCCAAAAAAGGTCCCCAAAACTTTTTGGGGACACCGGGACACATTACGAAAAACGGGACTGCCCGGAATTTCCCTTTCCCGGACGTCTGTCCCCCAAACTAGTGGGTTTAATGCTGGGTTAAATTGTCAAGTGATAGTGAGGAAACGGGGCAGGGAAATAGTGATTGTCGGGGAAATGGAGTGAAAGAGATGGTGGGGGTGTAAGGATGACGGGCAAAACCGGCTAGGCCCAACCAGTCAAAAAACGGGAAAGTAGCAAAATTCTTAACATCGGTCCTCTTTTTAAAAATATTTCGAAAGCAAATAAAAAATTTGGCAAAAACAACAAAATAACAAATTTTATTAAAAACGGGGGGGGGGGGGGGAAAGGTTTTTTTAGATTTTTGGGTTTCTTGGGGTATATGGGGCCACAAAATTTCTTAAAATGGGTGTTTCAAGGGTTAAACACCCAAAACTTATGGACTGTATGTCTTATAGGGCCTTCCGGCCCGAATTGTGCACAAAACAAGGGTCTAGCTCACAAAAAGTCTGATTGCCCCCAATAGTCCCCAAGATTTCAAATTTTAAACTGGAATTTTGAAGGAAGCTCATCTATCTATCTATGCTTTTCAAATTTTTGTAGGCCTACCTTTGAAACAGTTTTTTTTGTGGATTTTTTCAAAATTTTTTTACATCTGAAACTTTTTTGGATATTTGGTGTATTTTTATAAGTAGTAAATTGTTTAAAAATCATCCCTTTAAAGCTCAAGCATAGTCTAATTTTAATGAAAAGCTATTGCGCATTCTTAAAAGGAACGGTTAAACGCTCAGCTTTTTAGGGTTTTTCCGGTAAAAAGGTTTGTAATGTTTAAAGTTTAATATCAATTTCCACCAAAATTAAAAAAGAATCAATCTATGAGATGCAGTACGCATATTCCCAATTAATGATCTTGTAATTGAACAAAAAATTCGTGAAATCCCTAATTTCCAATTTTGGGAACTTCATTAAATTTTTTCCCGTGTACTGATTTTTAAACTCAAATTTTTTAACTGGGTATCACGTTTAAATCAAAGTGAATGTTCAGGTTATTTGTAAAATTGTAAGATTACAATTTGATGGGGAATTTCCTGAAATTTAAAAACATGTTTTTTTGGTTTCCATTTTTTCACGTTTGGACTTTTTTTCTGGCAAAGGATCTTTAAAGGGAATGGGTCATTTGGCCGTTTTAAAAAGCTATTCCTTGGGGCAAGATGCGTTCGACGTCTGAAAACTTCCTTAGTTGTCAATAAGCAACGGACAGCCCCGCGGTCATAGATTTTCAAATTTTGTCTTAATCACCCGAAAAAAAACACTAAAGGTAGGGATGTGCGGGGAGTGGGTTTTTTTAACTCGGGGCCGGGGTCGGTCGGGTAAATTTAAAATTTCCCTCGGGGGTCGGGTAATTGAAAGTACCCTCGGGCTCGGGTCGGGCTCGGGTAGTGAATTTTTTTGAATTTTTTTTTTGAATTCATTAAAAAAAAAAAAACTACAAAAAAGTTTTGCATTGGTTTTCAGGGACCACTCTGGGCTGTGTTGAACAAAAACATCCAAATTGGCGTCTTATGAACTTTTGCTTGAGTATGCCTAGGCCTAGGTCTAGTACAGTGAAACCCCGCTATTATCGTTTTTTCTGCATCAATCGTTCGTTATTCTCGGAAATAATATCGTAACGATCGTTTTCTAATATTTCCGATACGAAAACCCCAAGAAAAACCGATGCGATCGCGTATTTTTCTCTTCCGGCCGACGAAATCATCATCATGCGTTTGTACCAGCCATGCATCTGACAAAATCGCGCGTTTGCACCAGCCTTTCGGTCTGACTCCGCCCAACGCTCTGCTGCGCGCAACGATGCGCACTAGATCGAACTTCTAGATGAATTGCAACTTTGTTCTAGGCCTGCCGCCTAGGCATTAGACGATGTTTATTAGCGTTGTTTCTTTTTCACCATTCGCCTACGTACGTAATACTCAACTTGCTTTATGCCGTTATTAGCGTTGAATAACCAGAAGACGAGTCATGACGGTCAGTAGGGCCTATTACTTTAGCGGGGACAGCGCCGGAAGAGCCAAGGACACAGCATCATAGCATAGCCGCGCCCACGTCGTAGCGATTGGTCCGCTCCGACGTCAGCTGTTCGTTTGGCGTCTGAGCGGGAGGTTTAAAAGGAGCAGATTGGCGTGTTTCTTTATTACTTCTACCCGACCCGACTTTTTCGGGTAGGAATTGACGGCCCGACCCGAGGTCGGGTAATTTTACCTACCCGAAAATTACCCGTTTTTCGGGTACCCGCACATCCCTACTAATAGGCCCTATACTAGTAAATTTTTTAGTTTTTAACAAAATGAAAATTTGTGAAAACTAATTCATTTTTTATAAATTATTTTAAAACAAAATTTGGAATATGTTATGCAGAGCCCTATATTTCCATACTTGTGACATAAATAAATATTCAAAATTTCAAACACCTGTGGTGTCAGTCGGCCGAGCGAACAGCAATTTGCCTAAAACGCATGACCTTTTCCCTCTTAAGGCATATCTTTTGCAACCAAGTGTAGATATAAATTTAAAAGTACTTTATTCATATTCATGCAAACTTTGGTAATTATATAGGGGAGACTGGGGATGGCTGATACGCTTTTCAGAAAATATTTATTTTAATTTTTGCTGTTGGTTGTACTTCAAATTCAACAAATGAATTTAATGAAGTGTTCATTTTTCTACTATTTAGTATAGATTGTATTCCTATACTACCAACAGCTTATATTAAAAACCAATATTATTCACACAATGTTTAGTGTATCAAGCATCCCCATGTGAGGGATACTTGATACACCAACGAGGGATACATGATACAGGTGATGAATGTTAGCTTTATTGATACAAGAAAACAATTTTTGCTGATTGCTGATATAGAATAAGATAGGTCTACAGATAAAATAATATGAATATGAAAAACATTATGTGAACTATGTTGTATTTTGACATTTCTTTTTTTTGACATTAATATGCTGGCAGCTAGCTTAAGCCTGGGAATGCACCTAGTAGGCCAAGACCTAAGGCTAATCATTAACCTAGTGTAAGTGTAGGCATAAATACTATTAAAAATCTTAATAATTGTAAAAATTTATACGGTGTATAATTTTATATAGGTAGGTAAATACTGCATAATAGATAGTATCAACCATCCCCAAAATTTTTGTATCAACCATCCCCTTGTTACCATTTTAGGTTATGCTGTCAATTCTGACTTTAAATGAAAAGAAGTTTTGTCTAACATTACATGAATCATCTTTATCATGAACCATAGCTTCAATATAGCTCATAACTTTATTTGAAAAATTTAACCATCCCTATGTAAATAATTGGAATCGAACAAAACCAATAAAATTTACTCGCCAGTCAGAAAACTAGCACCATGCTTCCAATTTGGCTGTCATTGGTCACAGCCTCATGAAATTTTCTGTGTCACTGCTCCCTAGACTCATCTAAGCACAGTTGCCCACAAAAAGTTTCCAAAACAAAAACAATTAGAAATAAGGGGGGTGTATCAACCATCCCTATGTATCAACCATCCCCAGTCTCCCCTAAGCCTACCAACGTTCATCGAAAATCATCAACACCTGTGCGCATGACTTGAGTTGGGCCAAGCTTGGCGGTCGTTCTCAGTAAGATTTGTTGGGCCGGGCTATTGGGTAATCAGGGTAGGGTCAAAACCTGGCTATTGGGTAATCAGGGTAGGGTCAAACCTTGGAAGTCCATGAAAGTTGGCTGAATGAAAGAGTACCTTTAATAAAACTGCGAATAAAAAAAAAAAAAATTGTCGGGACATAACCTCACTATTGGCTATTATATGTTGTTTTTTTGACAATAGTGTAGCCAGTTACGCTAGTGCAAAATTAAATTTTGTGAATCGGTTTTCTGGATATAGTTTCTTAACGCCTTTAGCTACAACTTCAACTATAAGGACTAGGGGTAAGTGGGGTAAATGGAACATGGGGTAAATAGGAACAGCCCTAAAATCTACCCCATATGACTATTTAAAAAAATACAAAAAATATTCCATGTGACCTTTTATTTCTCAACAACATATCAAAAAATCAGCTCATTCTGATGTTAATTTAATAGTTTTCTAATTTTTTAAAAACTACCCTACACTTAAAAGTTGATGTAAGTTACAGTCAAAAAAACTTTAGAAAAAAAAAATTATGTCGAAAGAGCCTACCCTAAAAAAATATTTTGACATTGGCCTACCGGTATAAAAAGTTCCCCAATCTATGAACATGATTTTACAATTTGTTTGCATTTGCTTATCTTCGTCCATCATGGCTGTTAAGCCCCTGTTCCCATTTACCCCATACTACCTCCATTTGGGGGTAATTAGGAACACTGGTTTGGGGTAATTAGGAACAAGTGGGGTAAAAAGGAACAACACAGTTAACCTATGGGTTATATTTATGGGGTAAATGGGAACATTTCTCGATCTTCACAGCCATCTCTATTTGACCATTGTGGTTGACCAAGTGTTGTGAAAATTGCCATTTAGGCCATTTTTCTGCTTTTTCCTCAATTTCTTCTGAGACTTGGGAAAATATCACCTCAGTGCATTATATTCACAAGATTCCCATAAGATTGATGTGCGTTCCTAATTACCCCATATTCCCACCGTTGATAAAATTTGATTAGAAAAGTTAAATTCATCCCCCCTTCCCAATTTTTCCACTTACTTATTTGCAAGGTTGATAATTAACACTAAACTAATCCTATTGTCACAAAAACAAGTAAGAATATTTTTTTACACGAATGTAGCGCTTTGCTCCGCTCCGGTTTTAATATATAATCTGATATTGTTTTCTTACATAGCATCCACAGTTTTTAACATTTTGACTTAATTTTTTTTTATTGAAATCATACATCAGATATGTCTGTTCCTATTTACCCCATTTTGTTTTACCTCACACCAATAAGCTACAGTGTTGTCTGTTCCCATTTACCCCAAAATGACGGGGTAAATAGGAACAATACCACTTTTTACATTTGATTTTTTTCCTAGTACATGATTTTAGGAAAATGACACTCAAGTTATTCCTTACACTAACAACAGTGCAAAGAATAATGTACAACAAAAACATCATAAAAAAGTCAATTGTACAACTTTTTACAGAAAGTCAAAGCTGAAAAGTTCTAAAAGTGTTCCTATTTACCCCACTTACCCCTAATAGATTTCTGAAATAACAGTTGGTGTACGATTTTTTTGCCAGATGATACAAACTTAAAAATAATCGTATTTGTACCGTTTGACAAAATAAATCGTACACTAACTGTTTTTTCAGAAATCTATTTAACCTTATAGTTGAAGTTGTAGCTGAAGGCGTTAAGAAACTATATCCAGAAAACTGATTCGCAAAATTTAATTTTGCACAAGCGTAACTGGCTACACTATTGTAAAAAAAAAACGACATAAAATAGCCAATAGTGAGGTTATGTCCCCCCCCCCCCCCCCAAAAAAAAACATTTTTTTCTGTTTTAAGTAAGGCCCTCTTTCATTCAGAAAACTTTTCAGCCATGCTTTTTTGACTTTGAAATTATCGGCCAGAGGTGGTACAATAGCCATTGTCTTAACCTTACAAACAACATTGCATAACATGGGGAAACATGCAGTGGGAAGTGCCGTCTTGAGCAAGTTTGAAAACAATGTAGGCCTACATACATACCCATAGTAAGATAAGAATATAAGATCATTCTATTGCATGTTGACAAATCACGCAACTGCAGAAATCAGATTTAAAAGATAAAAAAATTATCCACAAAAAATGTTTAAAAAAAGTTTATGATTTTTGAACTAGATTTGTTTTGGGGGGAGTGTAGTAAAGTGCTGAGAAACCTCTCCCGACACACGACCGATGTGAGTGTTGATATATTGTGTTTCCCCCTCCTCCCACAGTAACAGTGGCTCGTCCTCTCCTGCCACGGAGAACCCGTATGTGTGGATGGTGGGGAAGTCCCTGTCCCACGGAGCCCGACCAGCATTAAACCTTCCGGAGCAGCCTTCCTGGAGGATTCGGGCTACGTTCCGCTTCGTTCTCGTCCAACGACAGCCTTCCGTTGCATCAGGGTCTCGGGCATAACCTACCGGTGAGCTTAGTTTGGTTGTATTATAATCTTGGTGATTGATACATAATAGTAATACCAAATCCCATTGAGAACGGCAATCCTGAATGAAAGTTTTATCAATTTTTCCTTAGTCTTTAAGGTGAATGCAAGCGATTGAGTCCTCTTAAACAGCCTTGGATTCGCATTGTTGTTAAGCCCCCCGACAGTAAAACAAAATTACTTACAAAAAACATTTTTGGGGATTGGTGAAGGTGCGGGTCTAGGAGATTTTTAAGTTATAAATATATTGCGTATAAAATGATATCTAATGAAAGTTTAGGCAATAGAAAATTAGAAGAAAATTGTAAGAAAATTATTGTGTTCCTGTTTACTAACTTGTGTTCCTGTTAACTAACATGTGTTCTTGCTAGCTAATGTGTGTCCTGTTAGGTAACTAACGTGTGTTCCTGCTAGCTAACGTGTGTTCCTGTGTTCCAGCTCGCACAGATCCCGGAAACACCCTGCTTGTCTGGTGGGAGACGAGTCCGAACGCCTCTGTTTTGAAGCCGACCAGCTTACGTGTGTTCCTGCTAACTACTTGTGTTCCTGCTAGCTAACGTGTGTCCTGCTAGCTACGTGTGTTCCTGATAACTACTTGTGTTCCTGCTAGCTAATGTGTGTTCCTGTGTTCCAGCTTGCACAGATCCCGGAACACCCTGCTTGTATGGCGGGAGACGATTTCCGAACGCCTCTGTCTTGAAGCCGACCAGCTACTGGACAAGAGTTATCAACTAGAGGAGGCTGGCGACCTTAGAACGGCGCTGGTGCTGTGTGATGCCGCTTTCAGTACGTTATCACCACTGTGTTTCATCAAAGATATATTTCATTTTCATTTCTTATTTTTATTATAGGAATTAATTTCTTTTAATTTAAATTTTGAGAACACCCTTTTTTTATATAGGCCTATAAGAAGAGAGTTTGGAAGGGTAGCAGGGAATGAGAGAAAAGATAGAGACCAAGAAAAAAGTACGATAAGAATTTTTTATTAGCTAAAATAAGCTTACAATTTGACATCCATAGTCTACATATTTTGTACAACATTACAATTTTCCATACAAGATATTTTCCATGAAGCCCTGTTACACTATTAGGAAAATGACAAAGCCTTTGTTAGACGAGTGAGTGAGCCATGTGTTTAGTTCCCGGTAACATTCCCTTTCCTCCCCCTACCTAAGACGGATCTAGACAGCATGGGTATTTCCCCCCTAGAATATCATAGGCTAGAGTGACGCATTAGGCCTTACAGTTGACGCGCCCTTATACCAACTAAACTCTAAACTCTATCGTTTACACCTTATAAAATATCAATCTACTTAAATGCAAATATTCCCAAGTACTCAACACATGACTCGCCTAACCTAACCTAGTTATACCCGGAATGTTGGATACCTGGTGGTCGACGGTAGGGCTAGATTTTGTAAGATTTTGTAATTTCTGGAAAATTATAGAACGAGTTTTGAAATGCATTCAATACTAAGGAAAACATAGCTAGTTCAAAATATGTGTAAAGATTGCAAGGTATACTCAATCTTCCAGCATAATTTAAGGGAACCTTGAGCGTGTAAGATTCGATTCACCTTGGTCAGTGCATGCATACATCGCTTGACAAATAAAAATAAAAATAAAATTCTTCAAGTACAAAAAACATTTTTATTAAATTAAATCCTACTCATTTGATACCTATTTTTCAGTTTATTATTTCTTGTAGGTTTTAAATCGCAACAGGTTGTTGATTTTGTTCTCAGTAAACTCGTACCGGATGTCTGTTTAAAATTTGAGCACTATCTATGTAGCGATTCGGCTGAATTTTGGCGTACAAACAAACACACAGTCACGGCAGTGCCATTCGACTTGCGTTGTAAGTAGGTAATCAACTTGTTGATGCAACTTGTTGACCAGATGTAGATAGCATGGAAGAAAATTAGGGTTGCCGTACGCGGTACGATAGTAATTTGAATATCGATAGTCGCGCATGTGCAAACGATAGAGGTAGTGAAAAATGGTGATAACTCAATTTGTGATTTTTTTAAATATCCATTTTATTGCCTAAAATGTAATATTGTAGACGAATAACATCATTTAGAGAAGGAAAAAGTGAAAAAACACATTTTGAAAACGTGAATTTCGCGAAATCTCGTGTTTATCGCGAAATAACAAACAAAATTGTATAAAACTGGTCATAATGCGAATTAATCGCGAAATTAAGCATTTAGAGCTCAAAATGTGGGGGATGGTGGAGGTGCCGGTCCAGACGAACATTACGCGGA